>CACVKI010141801.1:0-15441 GCA_902732785.1 Trichogramma evanescens | reverse complement strand
GTTTCCTAAAGTATCATAACTGAAAGGGAATTTTAAAATATATTGATTGAAATCTTTCAAGCTCTTTTTTCATAATTGCAACAAGGCGAAATCGCATCCAATCTTACGTCGGATGATAATACAGTATTTGTGAATATTTTTTTTTTTTACGAACGTATGAACTTATTGCGTACGTACACTTCAAACAGTTCCTCAGAAAATCGAGAGCGTCTGATTTTTATCATAACAATTGTAAATATCTGTAAAACCAGACATAGATGTACAAATACAATCTTTTCTAAAGTTTGAATGAAAATTCGGCCAATATGATTATGTGTTATTTGAATGTTGTGCTATCAACTATGATTATATCTTTACCTTTCATCATATGTGGAGCTATGGATTTTCGATAAACCTCACATAATGATATAACTGAGATTGATTCTGATACCTAATCAGTAAAAGATTTTGATAAATTTCGTTCGACAAGTAAATGCCACTGTTCCGTCAGCTGATACTTATTCATTGATTTGTCCGTTATTATAAGTTTAATTGCGTGGTTCCATCGCAAAATAATTTGGCGGACAATATTCAATGGAGCCATTGTATTTCCTTCAAAGAGTTTCAACGCCACTGAGTTATTCGTATGAGTCAAAAGTGTCTCAACAACGGATATCAGAAACATTTTTCCTACGTGTTTTCACAAGGTCCAATTTTTACGCGAGTTATATTGATTTTCGGCTCAGTTGTAGCGTAACTTAATGATTAGCGAGAATTTTTAATAAAAATTATATCAAAATAAAACGTCTGAAATTCGTCGTTTTCTACGATCTTATGAACAATATACATATTTTAGTTAGCTTATTGACAATGGCTGTCGTATCGATAACTTGCAAGTGGTCAAAGCAACTTTAGTAGATAAATAAGAAAATTTCCACAGCGCACGAAGTCTTGTGTGATTCGTTCGTGCACAATAAGATCGACACACGATTTTTCGATGCTTGATCTTACACGTATTGTTTTCGGGACAGTTGGAAGGTTTTTTACGGCAAACTCAACCTCTAATTCACGTTCAGATGTAAATTTGTTAGAGGGATCTAGCTTTTCTAGTAAATCTGCGTTCCATTACATCAAGCCAAAGAGTTCTTTGAGTGCTAATATTGTATTCTGATTATATTATTCCATCATAATTTCTCTTTGTGTCTTCTGCCTTGGAATTATTCTAGAAACTTGTGTTTTGACTACAATACAGAGCTGCTTGATTTAACTGTTTTTTAATTCCTTACGTTCATCACGCCAAGGCTTGAGGATAGTAGAATATTTAGAAATGAATATTAAATTTTTTTTAATACATAAGTAAAGAATCAATGTACGCGATATTATAGAAAGTTTTCCTAGGTACTTAATTTTAGAAGGATCAAAAATTTATCGGGAAAATCGTCACTAAGTTATAATTTTAAATTGTTTCAAATACTGTTAGTACAAAACGGATACACCGGTAGTTTAAATGTAAACAGTACGATCATAAAATATTTTGACATAGTTCCTCGACATACTGATTATGTTTGTAATAAAAACAAATTAGTTTGAATGTTATATTTCACGACCGCACGAGTCATAATACCAAAAGATAAATTTTGTTCATTCAATTTCTGTAGCACTAGGTAGAAGTATCTTAAGTTTAATTTGGGCACAAAATGGATGAAAATAAGGATAAAATTGAAAAAGTTGTCTCAAGAGATAACTCAAGTGACCGTGACATTGTTATTTTAAACGACAAACAACACATTTGTAATATTTGTCAGGAGGCATTTACACTAGAATCGAACATGATAACACACCGAGACATAATTCACAATGAACAAAAAAATTACTCATGCGTCAGGTGCGAGAAGAAATTTGAGTTTAGAAGTCATTTGAGTAGACATCAAATATCACAACACAAAGGCTGCCAAGAGTTTGCATGTGACAGGTGCGAAAAGAAATTTGTGAAGAAATCGAGTTTGTTGACACATCAAAAATTAGTACACAAAAATCGAGAAAATTTCATGTGCAACAAGTGTGAGAAAAAGTTTGAAAATAAATCAACTTTACTCAAGCACAAAAAGATATTCCACGAAGTTTTCAAAGATTACTTATGTGAAAAGTGCGCCAAGAGATTTGAAAATAAACATAATTTGCTCGCGCATATAAAGATAGTACACGACGATCGCAAAGATTACGCATGTGACCAATGCCACAAGAAATTCGCTCTCAAAACGCATTTACTCATCCACCGAAGGATAGTACACGAAGGTCGTAAAGATTTCGCTTGCAACAAATGCGAGAAGAAATTTACACGAAAATCGAGTTTGCTCGAACATCAATTGGTAGCACATGAAGGTCGAAAAGATTACGCATGTGACAGTTGCGAAAAAAAATTCGGATATAGATTTCATTTGCTCTACCACCAAAGAACATTACACGAGGGTCAAACAGATTACGGATGCGATAAATGTAAGAAGAAGTTTGTTAGCAAAACGTATTTGCTTTTACATAAAAAGATAGTCCACGAAGGTAAGAAAGACTATGCATGTGACAAATGCGAGAAAAAATTTGGACAAAAACAGGCTTTGCTCCATCACCAAAAAACAGTTCATGAAGGTATCAAAGGTTACGGATGTGATAAATGCGAAAAGAAGTTTGGGCACAAATCGCATTTGCTCGATCACCAAAGGACTGTTCACGAAGGTCGCAGGGATTTCGCATGTGATAAGTGCGAGAAGAAATTCGTATCGGGACGAAATTTGACTAGACACCTAAGAACAGTGCATGAAGGCTGTAAGGATTTTGCATGTGACAAATGTGAGAAGAAATTTGGACTAAAAGCAAATTTGCTTAGGCATCGAAATATAATCCACAAAAGTCCAACGCAAATGTAAACACTTTGAGTTATAATAATTCTTGCTTCGCAAAAAATTTTTTGTGCCTGTTTATCGCATCTCAAACTTATTGTAAAATATGAGGTTTCTCAAATGTTCATAACTAAAAGTGAATTCTAAAATATGTTGACTCTCGAATTTTTTTTGATCTGGTTCAATAAAATTTTACTAAAGCTAATGTTGTTTCCTAATTGGACAACGTAACTATAAAATAATCTCATTTAACATGATCGTTCCTTTTCTTATAATAGTTTGCTTTGCAATTAACATTGATTATTTTTCAAAACAAAACATTGAATATTTTAATCTTTAAAATCTTTCAAGCTCAAAATTATTTCAAATACTTTAAGTATAAGCAGATAAATCCGTAACTTTATTGTAAACAGTATTATTATAACTGATTTTGACATATTCCCTTGAGATACTGATCATGTTTTTAATAAAATCAAGTTAGTTTGAATGTTGTCTTTAACTACCGAACGAGCCATAATACCAAGAGATAAATTTTACTCGTTACGTTTCAGACTCTGAAATTCAGAGGTACTAAATAAGAGAACTTATCGTTTGATTTAGGCACCGAAATGGATACAAGTGAGAAGAGAATCGAAGAACTTGTCTTGAAAGATAATTCAAGTGAACATGACATTGTTGTTTCAGATGACAAAAAATATATTTGTGTTATTTGCCAGGAGACATTTTCATTAGAATCAAGCTTGATGACACACCGAGCCACAATTCATACTGAACAAAAAAATTACGCATGCGACAAGTGCGAGAAGACATTTGAGTTTCGAAGTCATTTGAGTAGACACCAAATATCGATTCACAAAAGCCAAAAAGATTTTGCATGCGATAAGTGCGAAAAAAAATTTGTGAAAAAGACGAGTTTGATGACGCATAAAAAATTAGTACACAAAGATCGCGAAGATTTGACTTGCAACAAGTGCGAGAAAAAATTTGAAAATAAATCAACTTTACTAAAGCACAGAAAAATATTCCACGAAATTTTCAAAGATTACTTATGTGAGAAGTGCGCCAAGAGATTTGGAAATAAACATAGTTTGTTCGTGCATATAAAGATAATACACGATGGTCGTAAAGATTACGCATGCGACAAGCACGAGGAGAAAAATTCGCATATGCTCTTAGACCAAAATACATTCTATAAAAATTGTAAAGACTACACATGCAATAATTGCCAGAAGAAGTTTAGATACAAATCGCATTTGGTCATTCATCAAAAAACAGTCCACGAAGGTCGCAAAGATTATGCGTGCGACATTTGTGAAAAGAAATTTGGACATAAATCTAGTTTGCTGTACCACCAAAAAACATTCCATGAAGATCACAAATATCACGTATGTGAAAAATGCGAGCTGAAATTTCGCCATAAATCGGCATTAAACAGGCACCAACGGGTAATACATGAAGGTCGAAAAGATTTTGTTTGCCACAAATGCAATAAGAAATTTACACGAAAATTGAATTTGCTTTTACACCAAAAGACAGTTCATGAAGGTATCAAAGGTTACGCATGTGATAATTGCGAGACAAAGTTTGGGCATCAATCGAATTTGTTCCATCATCAAAGGACAATTCACGAAGGTCACAAAGATTACGCATGTAATCAATGCGACAAGAAATTTGGAAAACTAACAAATTTGACGAGACACTTAAGAACAGTGCACAATGCCGGTAAGGATTATGCATGCGACAAGTGTGAGAAGAAATTTGAACAAAGATCGAATTTACGTAGGCACCGAAGTATATTTCACAGAAGTTCAACACAAATGTAAAGACTTTAAGTTATAACAATACATAATTAGTGGCTAAGTCGCATAGATAATGTGTGAATGTTCGTGAGTCACATCAATGCGCGATTTATGGTAAATTTGCATACGTATAGTAACTCTTAATATCAAATTTCAATTATATCAAAAAATAATAGATTTCTCAAATGATCACTACTAAAAGTAAATAGTAGAATATATTTACTCTCAAAAATGTTTGGATTAGGTTCAATAAAATTTCATCGAATTTTTTTTTTACCTAATGAGAGGACATGACTCAATAATAATCACGTTTATCATGATAGTATCCTCTTATATAATGATTGCTTTGCAATTAACACTGATTATTTCTCAAACCAGCTTTAAATATCTCAATCTTTAAAAACTTTCAAGCTCTTTTTTTAATAATCGCAATTAGGGGAAATTGCATTCAATCTTACGTCATATGATAATCAAGTTTTTATGAATAATTTTTTTTGTTTATGCAAATGTCTCAAACGTATTACATTTTTATGCTTTGAATAGTTTTTTAGAGAATCGAGAGTGCCAGATTTTTTTCTTGAAAATTGTAAATATATATAGAAACTTATATAGATGTTTAAATACAAGCTTTTCTAAAATATGAATAAAAATTCTGTCAATATGATAGTTTTTAATTTGAACTTTGTGCTATCACTTATCATTACATCTTTATCTTTATCTTACACATTGTTATGAGCTGTGAGTGGAGTGAGTATTAAGTAGGTTCCCGGATTTTTTTTATGAATCTCGAGTAATTATACGCCAGCCTGAATTGGTCAAATATGCGCCAGTGAAAGTTTTTGATAACTTTTCTGATGGATTGATTAATTTCTACTTAAAGAGTCGTGAGTCGTACACACGCTTGTATACGAAAATTAAGCGTAAATATTTTTAGATTGCACGAAAGCTACCGCGAGTGATCTTAGCCCGCAAGTAAAAGTAAACGTAATTGCTAAACACGGTGAACATGCGGGTAGGTCAATTTTGGTAATTATATTTTATAATTAGCTTATTGACTGTAGAAGTTGCATAGCATCATCCTCAAAGCGGCTCAATCAACTTCAAATATAAGAAATGATGATAGGCAAATTAATGTACCAATACTTTTGTATTTTGTTTGAGTGCTTTTGATCCAAATTTATTTCAAAATAAAAGATCTGAACGTTGTTTACGTCGATCTTTTAAACGATTTTAAACGCCGAGCACTGCACGTAGTGTCACGGGGAGGTACTATATAACCCCTGACTCGCCCTAATGCGTAAACGTAACTGCGTTGTCACCAAGTTATAATTTTAAATTGTTTCAAATACTGTAAGTAGAAACGGATAAATCGATAGCTTAATTGTAAACAATGTGATCATAAAGGATTTTGACAAAGTCCTTTGAAACACTGATCATGTTTATAGTGAAAATAAATTAGTTTAAATCGTACCTTTCCCGATTAAACAAGCCATAATACCAATAGAAGATAAACTTCACTTATACAATTTTCGTGGTACTAAATAGAAAGATCCATCGTTTAATTGAGGCCCTAAAATGGATAAATGTGATAAGAAATCCGAGGAAGTCGGTCTGAAAGATATTTCAAGTGAGCGTGACGTTGTTGTTTCAGACGAAAGAAAATACGTCTGCGATATTTGTCAGGAGGCATTTACTCTAGAATCCAGCATGCTAACTCATCAAGACACATTTCACAATGAACGAAAAAATTACTCATGCGCCAAGTGCGAAGAAAAATTCGAGTTCCGAAGTCATTTGAGTAGACACCAAATAACAGTACACAAAAGTGGCAAAGATTTTAAGTGCGACAAGTGTGATAGGAAATTTGAAAATAAATCAAATTTGCTTAAACACAAAAACATATTCCACGAAGTTTTCAAAGATTACTTATGCGAAATGTGCGCCAAGAGATTTGGAAATAGACGGGGTCTGCTCTTACACATAAAGACGATACACAACGATCGCAAAGATTACGCATGTGACCAGTGTGAGAAGAAATTTGGGCATAGAAGCAATTTGAAAAGACACCAAAAGACAATACACGAAGGTCGCAAAGATTTCGCTTGTAGCAAGTGCGAAAAGAAATTTGGATACAAATCGCATTTGCTTGTCCACCAAAGGACGGTACACGAAGGTCGCAAAGATGTCGCATGTGACAAGTGCGAAAAGAAATTTAGAAAAAAATCTTATTTGCTCTTCCACCAAAAGATAGAACATGAACGTCGCAAAGATTACGCACGTAATCGTAATATGGACGATCAAAAATTTGAAAAGAAATCAAAATTGTTTAGCCGTCGAAATATATTAGACAAAACTCCGAAAAATTACCTGTGTAACAACTGCGGAAAGGAATTTGTTAATAAAAAGAGTTTGCTTTTGCATAGAGGAACTGTCTATGAGTGTCGCAAAAATTTCGCATGCGACAAATGCAAAAAGAAATTTGGACACAAAACGCATTTGCTTGTGCACCAAAAGACAGTACATGAAGGTCGTAAAGATTTCGCATGCGATAAGTGCGAAAAGAAATTTGGTCAAAAAAGTCATTTGATCATCCACCAGAAGACAATCCATGAAGATCTCAAAAATTTTGAATGTGACAAATGCGAGAAAAAATTTGGACAAAAATGTAATTTGCTCGTACATCAAATGGTAGCACACGAGGGTCGAAAAGATTATCCATGCAACAGGTGCGAAAAAAAATTTGTAAATAAAATTAATTGGCTCTACCACCAAAAAGCAATACACGAAGATCAAAAAGATTTCCCATGCGAAAAGTGCGAGAAGAAATTTGGGTATAAAATAGCATTGTCAAAGCACCAGAAGATAGTACACGAAGGTTGCAAAGAATTTGCGTGCGAAAATTGTGATAAGAAATTTCGACAAAAAGGGCATTTGCTCGTACACCAGAAAACAGTCCATGAAGGTCTCAAAGGTTACGCATGTGATAATTGCGAAAAAAAATTTGGGCACAAATCGCATTTGCTCCAACACCAAAAGATAATCCATGAAGGTCGCAAAGATTTCGCATGCAATAAATGCGAAAAGAAATTTGGAACACTAAGAATTTTGATTAGACATCAAAAGACAATACACGATGGTACCCAAGATTACACATGCAATAATTGCAAGAAGACATTCTTTGATCAAAGCACTTTGATCAGGCACCAAAAGATAGTCCACGAAGGTGGAAAAAATTACGCATGTCACAACTGCGAGAAGAAATTTGGAACAAGAACAGATTTGTCGAGGCACCAAAAGATCGTCCACGAAGGTCGAAAAGATTTTCCATGTGACAACTGCGAGAAGAAATTTGGCCGTAAATCAGATTGGTTGAGGCACCACAAGATAGTACACGAAGGTCCAAAAGATTAGGCATGTGACAATTGCGATAAAAAATTTGGACAATAAGTGAATTTGCTCAAACACAAAAAAAAACATTCCATGAGGGTTTTTATGACAGTTCACAAAGGTCACAAGGATTTCCCTAGCGATAAGTGCGAGAAGAATTTTGGAAAACTAACAAATCTGACGAGACACCAAAGAACAGTGCACAAAGGCTGTAAGGATTATGCATGCGACAATTGCAATAAGAAATTTGGACAAAAAGCGCATTTGCTTAGGCACCGAAATATTTTCTACAAAAATTCAACACAATCTTGAAGACTTTGAGTTTAAACAATACGTGCGTAATAACCAATATGTACATTAAGTATTCTTTATCAAATCTCAAACTTACTGAAAAATATGACGTTTCCTAAAGTATCATAACTGAAAGGGAATTTTAAAATATATTGATTTAAATCTTTCAAGCTCTTTTTTCATAATTGTTAAAAGGCGAAATTGCATACAATCTTACGTCACGTGATAATCCAGTATTTGTGAATACATTTTTTTTAGACGAATGTATGAACTTATTGCGTACATACACTTTGTACAGTTCCTCAGAAAATCCAGTGTGTCTGATTTTTTTCTAGTACCTCTTTATCAAGTCTCAAACTTATCGAAAAATATGAGATTTCTCAAGTGATCATTATAAAAGTTAATTGTATAATATATTGACTCTCGAATTATTTTGGACCAGGCTTAATAAAATTTTATTAACGCAAAAACATTTTTTCTACATGTTCCCAAGGGACTCAATTTTTACGTGGGTAATATTAATAAAACACTTTTATTGTAAAGTAATGGAGCGATCAGTGTATGCTTTCAATAAACATTGATTCTTAAATGAAACGCCCGAAGCTCGTCGTTTTCTACGATCTTTTAAACGATGTACATTTTATAGTTAGCTCATCGACAATAGATGTCGCATCTATAACTCGCAAGCGGTCAAATCAACTTTGGTAGATATTAAACTGCGTAATTATAAAATTATCAAATAGGTTTTGTCTTTTTTCAAACGTTTCACGTTTCAAAGAAATCGTGCATATAAATGAAAATTTACAATTATAATGTGCCTGAATGATACCTTCCTGGTTCAATAAGATTTTACTTAACCTAATGCAGTTTCTTTCTGTAATCATAATATCATATACTTCTGACGCTCGCATCCCTCAAACGAATTATCAAACAAAACCATTAATTAATCCGATAAAATAATTTGAAATGCCCGAGTAATAAAACTAAATTTCAACAAATAAAAAAAAAATCAAACTTCCATCGCTCATTAATCGAGGGAGAAGTTAAAACTCGCCGAGCAGCACCGCGCGCAGTGTCACGTGGGGCGCATACGTATAACCCACGACTCGCACAATTTCTCTCTTTCCCCAAAGTAAATACATAAGATTGTCGTAAGAGCTTCAAATCCCTTGGGTACTAAACGAGTTACTTACTCTAGATCACGCGGCTTCGCTCGATCGATTTTCCTATATATACGTATACCTATACACACACACACACACACACACACACATATAGAAAGACTGTGTTCTCGCTCAGGTGTGAAGCGTGCAGTACGTTACGTGTGTGGCGTGTGCTGCTGCTGCGGCGCGGAAGCATAAGTCAGGAGCGATTTTCTTTATAACCGCGCACGTACGCGTATACCCAGCGGTGGCGGCGGCGGCGGCGCACCCACATACTCACAAACACATACACACACACACACACACACGTATAGTCTCCGAGCTAGCTAGCGCGTCTCTTGTTATCGAAAAGCAATTAAATTAAACGCGACGTAAGTATATAGCAGCAGCAGCAGCCTCGAGTTTAGCCCAAGAGAGAGAAGGAGAAATCATGATTCGAAAAGACGCACGAGTGGCAGATCTATTTTCCTTAATATTCCCAGTCAGAAAGTTATTGCAGTCATTTTTCTTTCGCACTTAGCCGTTCTCTCTCTTTTTTTTCTTCTTTCTTTCCTTCTCTTTCTTCCTCTCTCTATATATATCACTCTCTCTCTTATAGGCAGCAGCAGCAAGCCGAGTGTCAAGAGATCGGTTATGGCTTTTGTAGACACGCGCAGGCAGGCAGGCAGACACATATAGACAGCTTGCACAAATACTTGTGTGCGCGCCGCGCGGAGAAGAAGAACGACGAGGCGAGGGGCGAGGGATTATTATGACTGGCTCCGGGTAGGGATATATATATATATCCAAGCAACCGATCGAAACTCTCTCTCTCTCTGACTGCTGCTGCTCGAGAGCGAGAGAGAGAAAGCTCTATGGGTACGGAATACAAAGTACCGTCGATGTCCGTCAGAGCTATTCAACCCGATAGCGCCGCGCGCGAGAATGGATGAGAGCGAGATAGGAGAGAAAGTCGGTTTGCGCGCAGCACGACGACGACGACGACCCGCTGAAAAGCGAGAAAAAGAGCCAAAGCTGAACGAGTTTTACTCCACTAACTATGCTCGATTCGTGCGCGCGCGAGCTTGCAGCAGCAGCGACGGCGGCGGCAGTTTCTTTTTCTCTCTCGCTCGCCTCTTTTTCTCTCGGGTGGCGGGCGCGCGCAAGCTCGCTGCTGCTGCAAGCTCGATTGCTCTCGCCGTGCGCGCTGATGTTGCAGCAGCCGTACTCTCTGTAACGATGAACGCGGCGAGGGCCACACGGAAACGCCGACTTATGGGGTAGTAGCCCCGAGCTGGTCGGTGTGGGTGAGTATACCGAGTTGAAGAGCCGTGAGAAAGAGAAGAAAAATATATATTTCTCCCGATGCATATATAGCTATATAGCTATATGAAGTGTTTCTTTCTTCCTGAATATATACTGTATAGCCGCGATATTATTGGATCTCGGCGGCGGCTGTATTATACGACCTCAGCTAGAGACGGCAGCTGAGCGATACGCCTGAGTTACCGATACCGCTATTGATTATTAATGAAAGCTTTAGACGGCGGCCGCCGCGGCTATCTTATTCCATCCTCCTGTACTCCTTGATTTACCGCGCCACAGCCGTACTACCGACCGATCCGTATATACGACGACGTTTGTTTTACCCAAACCGGACTAAATTATGTTAACTCTGAAAGATTTATCCATGCTCCCACGTATATACATAACGTTTGATTCTTTGATGCGACTTGTAAATGCTCAAACACATCGCGCATAACTTCGTTAATAAAGATATTTCCTTTTTTTTTCATCTTTGCATAAGTCTCTGACTCTCTGACTCTCTCTCTCTCTCTCTCTCTCTCTCTCTCTTGCACTCTAGCAGTCGACTGCACTTAACTCTAAATATGCCTAATAGCGCGCGCGCGAGCGTCTGGTGCTTACACACGATGTGCTTCATTAAGCTCAGTTAGCGTATTGCAAGCGCGCGCGCGCGCGAGCTTTCGAGCTAGTGCCTGCCAGTGCCTGCCTGCGCCGTTCGAAACTTTTCATTAAATCCAATCATAACTACAGCTTTTGAAGGGATATTAACAAAGTTATTAATTTGACTTAATCCAACAGCAGATATATACACACACACCGAAGGCATCTGCTGCGAAACACTAAGGCCCTATGTAGCTCCACCCGTCGTTTATGATCCGCTCCAGCTCGGGCTCGGGCTCGGGCGCGAGCTACGAATTATAATGATGTAAGATGCGATAAATTCGTGTTACCGTCAACAAGTTATATCGAGTATATGCGTCGTGTGTCATGTATAATATCGCGGCGATGCGCAAGGGTCATGCCTTGGAATCGTGTCGCTGCCGATCAATCGATTATTTGGTGTATAAGAGAGGGAGAGTCGATCAAAAGTGCGACATACGTACTCTATATCTGTCGGCAAACATCGTCGAAAAAAGTCGCCAAGTAGACACGCTTCTCTATATCTTTGCTGAACTTATACGCGACTCTTGACTCGTGCTCACGGTTCGATTGATTCGGATTTTTTTTTTCTTAGAGTAAATACGTACCCTAAAACTCGAAGATATCCAATTACAAGGCAACGATCACAGGTATCGATTTGTCTCATAAACAGAATACATTACTTTAACAAAAACATTTTAGGAAAAGTCTAATTGCTCAAAATCGTGTTCTAACTTAATTATATAATTACTTTTCTTTGTCACTTGCAGATTTACAGATACTGGTACTCGCCATCTGGCGGCGCGGGCTGTCTATAGTACTGATTAAATTTTCAATTTTTGTACAATCAAGGCAAAAACTATAAATAAACAACTAAAGTATTAATTTTCAATCAAATCGTTTAAACTTGAAAATAGAATTATATATTTTCCATTTATTTTTATTTCCTATCGGTTCTGATTTATATTTTTAACGTTAACTGCATCGCACACGCGTGCGTTCTTTTAATGCTAAAACGAAACGAAATTATTTAATTTTATATTGAACATTTTGTTTGAAAATAAATTTATCAGTACTGATTTATTTGTTGACTTTTTCAATAGCTCAAAAAAGTTGTTTGTAAATTCAATCATCGTCAAAGCCAACATCCGCCACTATAAGTCGAGTACCATTTATGTGTAAACCTGCAAGTGGAAAAATCAAAACAATCGTATAAGTCCGAGCACGGATTCAAAAAAAAAATTAATTTTCCTTGTTTGTTTTTAAGTTTAAATCTAATCCAAAACCCATCGATGTACCAAAGTAAATATTTCCAAAACCGAGTACATTATAAAATATCGGGTATATACGCACGCGGTGCCGTGCACCGAATAGCCCGCCCCGGATAAGCTTTCGAACACGAAGTATCAGCATAAACGTTGTAAATGACTATACTGCCTACTGCTGCCGCGTATCTCTGCGCGCGCCAGAGCTTATACAGCCTCTCCGGCTCCGTATACGTAATCATCGAAGGATATTCTGCCGACGTACGTACGTGAGCTTGCGAGCTTGCGATGCAACGTGTTTGATGCACGGACAATGCACTAGCATTGTAGCTAGCAACAATATATAGGATACATATAGACACGTACGCGCGTGTACGTGTGTATGTGTATGCGTGCGCGCGCGCGCGCTAGCCTTAAGTGTTTGGGTACTTCAATTGTTGGCGCAGGGCTAGGAGGAAGCCTCGAGGCTAATACAGAAACAGCAGCAGCACAGCACAACACATACATACACGCTTCATAGGAGTCAACCACGGGCTTCTCTCTCTCTCTCTATATATATGGTATGGTACAACAGCAAAAGCTCTCCTATACTTGTTCGGCATCAGAGGCGGCGGTATCTCTTTCAGAACTTAAGCGGCGTCGGCGTCGGCTTGTGCTGCTCTGACTCTTTGAACTCTGCGGGCGCCGCAAGAGCCAATATGACTTTTGGAAAGTAGGCATTTCAGATATAAAGCCGCGATAGATGTAGCTGCTGTTGGTGTCGACGACGACGACGACGAGAGTGAAAAAGAGGCAAGAAAGCTCTCGCACACACACATAGAGCTGTTCGAGTTAAACTTGAGGGATAGAGTAAAAAAAAAAGTAATTGAGCTCTCTCTCTCTCTCTCTCTCCTGCCCTTATAGGCTCGGTAGAAAACTCGAGATTAGTGATTTCGCCGTGAGCTGTGTGTCGTCGTCGTCGCAGCTAGCTACCTAGCTAGCTTTTATGACAATATAACGAACGACTGTGCCGAGAGTAGCTGCTGCTGCTACGGTATTTTATATAGTAGTAAGTATATATAGTAGCATGGCTGCTGCTGCGCGTTACAGCTCATTGAAGCGAGCACATCCGTTTAAACGGCGCATGCAGGATTTATGAAGCTGAGGGAGGGTGGAGTATAAGTCGTCGTCGTAGCTAGCGGTTTATATAGAATATAGATATATGGTATAGAAAGAAAACTCGACTGATGAGATTGGCTCGTCGCTCGCGCGCGCATACGCACGGTATAATTCACACGTACAGTAGACGAAGGAAAGAATTGGCGACGGAATATAGAACTTGTATAATATATATTGACGCTGACACGAGCTGCTGCTGCTGCTGCTGCTGCTTCTATCTGGAGTTGTATCAAGTAATCGCTGTTGTTGTTAATGCTCGTGACATCGTACTTCTATCTCTCTCTATCTGTCTCTCTCTTTCTCTCAGTCTCTATCCCTCCGTCACTCTCTGTATGTCAAACTACAGCGCGCAGAGGCAGAGACAGAGAGATGAACTCAGCGCAGCAGCGGCAGCTCTACTCTACTCTGCCACCTTCTCTTCTCTCTATACGTATAATACCTGACGTTAGAGCTGTAGCTGTTGCTGCTGCTGCTGTTGCTCCAGCGAGCGAGAGATGCAGCAGCAAGCCAAGCCAAGAGTATAGGTAGAGTTGTGTTCGGGCTCCGCGTACACGGCGCAGCTCTCTCGTATACACGCGAGGTGACAACGTCCAGCAGCAGCACGCCGCGCACAATGGAGTTATCGGTTAACGCGCCGCGCCGTCGTGTTTGTGCCCCCTCGAGATGTGTGCTGCGCCTCGCCACTACTACTGGTATACATATAAGCTCCGGCTCTAGCAACTATTGTTACGTAGCAGCAGTGGAAGCAGCAGCAGCAACAGCAGCACCGAGATGTATATATAGATATGTGTGAAAACGTGTGCTGTACGCTGTATGCGTGTATGCATGCATGTTGCACCCTTCCTCCCTCCCGCGCGTCCGTGTGTGGCAGTTTCGGGAGCCAACTTTTAGCCAGACGAGAGAGAGAGAGACGTATAACACGCGGAAGCTCGTGCTGTATATAAGCAGGCCGCATTATCGAGGCTTACGCAATGTGCCGCCGCCACCATCACATATATATGTATATAGATCTCTCTGCGCTGCGGAACGAGCGTATAGTATTATAGCGTGTGCGAGGCGCGCACTATAAGCGCCCGAGAGATCGACTATATATACGGAGTCCAAAGTTACGACATCGTACATACCTGCAGCAGCACCGCATACTCGAAGAATCGTATTATATATAGGCAGGCGCCAGCGCGAAAGCGGGTAAAGGATAGATCCCACCCCCGCGTAAAGCAGCTCGACTATATACCTACGTACTATATGCTTTCTTTTAAGAAAATTTCTTATACCCGCGCTACAAGCTACCGAGAGGAGAAGCGAAGTTGCGTTTGAGGCCGTCGTCGTCCTCGTCGTTCTCGTCTTCTTCATTTTTTCTCTCTCTCTTTACGATTATGGTACAGCGCGGTAAAAAAAAAGCTTGTTTCGAAGCTTCTTACGGCGCGGCTCTCTCTCTGTGTAAGCTAAACGTAAAGTGCGCGCGCCGGGATACGTGTTTGCAGCTATATACATCCTACACTAGACTAGATGTGTTCTTCTTCACGGGGCTTCGGCTCGTTGCCTTGCCTTACCTCGCGTTACACACATCATTGATGTTATC
>CACVKI010141800.1:0-22159 GCA_902732785.1 Trichogramma evanescens | reverse complement strand
CTCCGCTTAGGTATACATAATATATAAAACAATTTAATGAGGGATCGCGAGCTAGCATATAGCTGAGCGTCAGCAGCGGCAGGTATATATCGCATCGCAGATTCCCAGCCAATTATTATTCGATCCACGAGTAGTTGTTTGTTGTTGGGCGAACAAAGCCAATTATGTGTGGCTTGCTCCTCTCCGTTGTTGTTGTATATTTTCTCGCCTATATTTCGCAATCTATCTCTATATACCCTATATACGCATTCGTTGTTTGTTTCGCCTCTCCCTCTCTCTTTTTATTTTTTAAGCATCGGCAGCGTAAAGTTTCGCGTTATATACACGCAGAGTCCGGCGGCAGCTCCTATAAACGTATCGATGCGACACACACAGCGTCGCGACGGTCGCGAAAAGTTATACACGTACCTTTATATACGCACACCCGATCGGGCCACGAGTTATGCAGCAGCAGCAGCAAAAAAGCCAATCCACATAACGAAGCTTTAAACTCGATTGGCGAGTTTTACAGTTTTTTATTTGGCGCCGCCGCTAGCTAGCTCTCGGCTCGCTGTGCATAGGATGCATTATTATTGTATGGCATGCAACGCCGGGTTTGCCGGGCATGCGCATTTTTATTCTTTACCCTGCCGACTCGATATAAGTCCGATCAAATGAGCGAAGCGTGTTTCGGCCGATGTAAATTCTTAAAAAGGCTCTTTCCGAGGCTCTCGCTCACTCTCTCTCTCTCTCTCTCTGTATAGGGCGCACTTATTCCTATGCTATACACACACACCTCCCGTTTGCCACCGAGTCGAGCTTATCCGACGCCGACGTAGTCGACGCAAGCTCTAAAGCTCGGTGTCTATCGCGCGCCGCGATACATGCACCTTATACGTGAGAGAAGTATATAAAAGACCTTGACTCCCTGACCGATTCACTGGGACGCCCTTTTTTCCTAGCCATCGCGCATCTTGAATTATTCAACCGGCAGTCATTTCGCCGCCGCCGTCGTCGTCGTCGTCGTTGTTTTACGAATTCCGTCGACGAAAAAACACACACACAGAGACCGAAGCAACAGAGAAAGAGAGAGAAAAATTGCGGGAAAAGAGGAAAGAAATACGAATCGTCTCCATCGACCGAGTATATAAATCGTTCGTAGCTCCAAAGTATGCAGGCTGAAATCTTTTCATGTCGAATTTCCACTCTTGTTTCACTCACTCACTCTCTCTCTCTTCTTTTCGTGCTCGATAATAATAAAAAAAAAGGCCGGGTGGAACGGAAATAGAAGAATAAAGAGGCAAACTTAACGTGTCTATAGTTCTTGGCTCTCTATCTCTCTACAACCTCAACACACTAGGCTCCTGCCTATGCGACGATGATCGGCCCGTACACATACGTATAACACATCGGAGAGAGAGATAGCTGAGAGATAGAGAGGTTGTATCGATTATGTACGTGCGCACTGCAGCAGCCTCGTCGACGCGATGCGCTCCATTTCTTCTTTGATCCACGCGATGCTGCCACGATGCGACGTGCTGGTTGGTTGGCTCTATAATACTACCTGCATGGGCATGCATCTCGTATTTATTCGTTAATCACGCGCGTACGCCCCCCTACGTCGTCTAGTCGGCGGAACGCAATTTCGTCTCTCGTTTTAGAACAAGACGTAAAAAAAGCAACAACAACAGCGAAATTTCAACGATTTACGTCTGCGGCTGCGTGTGTGTGTGTATGTATATTTGTGCGTGTGGCGTAGAGTTTTGCCTTCTATACGCTATACAGCAAGCGAAAAGGATAACTGTCTCGCTCACACGGCTTTTGAAGAAAAAAAGCTTTTTTCGATAATGGCCTGAAACAGTTTTGAAAAAAAAAACGAAGAAGAAGAGGGAGAGAAAAGCCAACTCGAGGCCTCTGCCTATGTCGTGCGCCACTAGTGCCACTCCGAGCACGAGCATGGCGTGTGTGTGCCGTATACGGCTTATATACATGCAGACGCGGCGGCGGAGCTGTGTAGTGTTTCTCGATCGGCTAAAAATTGCTGCAAATCCCGTTGTTAGTCTAACGGCCTGTGGCTGAGCTGCTGGCATGGCTATGTGCACTGCTTATAGAGCGCTAGAGGGTGCAAGGACTCCTGCTGCTGCTGGCAGACGTCCACCTTGGTCGCGATCGAGGCAACAACCCCCTGCCTATGTCCTACACTTGTACTAGTGGTAGTAGTCGCAGACGTATCGCGCGCTTAGCTGCTCTTTACAATTGCCTTGGCTGCAGCTATAGCAGTAGTGGTATAGGAGATCGCTCGCGCGTCTGGCACGAAACTATTTCCTCTCCCTATATATTCCCCGATGCTTCGTATATGCATGCGCTCTTTTCTCCTTTGCGCGCGTACACACGCGTACTCGGCCCTCCCTCTCTTTTCTCCTCCTCCTCCTCTTATACGCTCTCTGCTCTTTTGCGTCCGTTCGACTGGGCACGTTGTTTGTTATTACCGTAAGAGCTGGCCGTTGCACTCTCTACTACTACTACTACTATACATATAAACTCGTGTGTATGTGTGTAGGCTGCATAAACGAGCTCTGAAAAGGACAGCTGTTGGAGCTCGAGCTCCGTATGTATATATACGCGCACTGCGTTTGACGCTTTTACATTGTATAATAATTTTCTCACTCGACCCCACTCTCTCGCTCTGTCGTGTCGCGTCCTTTTCGTTCCGCGCGATTTAACCCAAGATCCCCAGTTTATATATCGTACGGTACACTTTTGTTACACTCTGTATATAGCTCTCGTGTCCTCTCTCTCTCTGTATCCCGCGAGTGATTTAACCGATCGCTATGTATGCGCAATGTAAGCATATATATGTACGCGTGCAGCTTCATAAATTTTATATCGACCTCCCTCCCTATATATACGTACGTATAATATTTATATATACCGCCGGTTGCGAGCGAGCGATGCACGTATAGAGTTTCATTTAACGCGAGAGAAAGCGCGAAAATTGCGTGTGCGCTGTTATATATGTAGCTGGGGGTAGTAGGCGATGATGACAATCTGCTGCAACAGCGGCAGCAGCAGCTGCTTCGCTCGATATAATCCATAATCTAATGGATTTTGTATCGGACTCGAGTGAGCGAACGCCTGCGCCGCGACCATCCCCCCCAACGCTCCGCGCCGCACTCCATGAATTTCAGCCAATGCATAATAAACTTCAACGGATTATACTTTTCTCGGCCGTTGCGCACGTATCGCGCGGATTCGTGTGATCTGCTGCCTGCCGTTCATCGAGTGTAGTTGCGTACGGCAGTTGATTGGACAAGCGTAAGATCCCTTCGCCGCCGCTGCTGTCCCTCTCTCTCTCTCTCTACCGTATACACACACATATAACCGTATGCGGCAATAACTTTCAAGCTCGTTTGATTGATTCGATGTGCTTTTTGCCTCGTATATACTCTCCTCCTCCTCTTCGCGTTACCACCGCTACTACATCTCTCTCGCGCGCGCTGTGTACGGCTTAATTCGATAGCTATATATAGCAGTAGCGGTACGAGCCATACAAGCGCCCCCGTCGGTACACCGCACACACAAGCTTG
This sequence comes from Trichogramma evanescens, assembly GCA_902732785.1. Taxonomy (NCBI): domain Eukaryota; kingdom Metazoa; phylum Arthropoda; class Insecta; order Hymenoptera; family Trichogrammatidae; genus Trichogramma; species Trichogramma evanescens. The sequence goes on along the minus strand of CACVKI010141800.1, from coordinate 18,593 downwards.
TATGTAAAGAGCACATCATTAATCATCGCCTACCGCTTCTTCTTCCTGACTCCTTTTTTTTCATCCCTTTCTCTCTCTCTCTTTCTCTTCCGCCTCATCTTTACTGGATGATCTCGAGTCGTACTTTTCTCCTAACTCACCTCCAGACCAGAGAGTAAAGTGTGCACGTGCTGCTGCTGCTGCTGCTGGAATTGCGAAACATCCTCGCGCACATATATGCGTATTAGCGCAGACAGATTTCTTTTTCTCGGCTTTGCTCGCTCTTTCTTCCTCTCTGACTCTCGCTCGCACCACCCCCCGCCCTCCCCGTGCAGCAGAGCTCCGAGTGTAAGGTGAACGTGACGTGAATAATTTTTTTCTTCCGCAGCTACTATTTATGTAAGCCAACTTATTTCGCCGCGCGCTATGTATTTTTGAGACATTTTACGTACGAGTTTGATTAAAGCTCGGGCGATGTTTTACCCCCTTTTTTCGCGCTCCGTACCCTTTTCCATGTCAGAGGCAATATTTATCTTGGCTTTTTTTTTTAAATTATTGATCGACCTTTCGAAACTTTGATTAAAATTTAGCAATTTAACCTTCCCATCGCCGAAAACGCAATATTCGCCAACGCGCACGGCAAATATAAATTCAAATCGTAAATGCATCGACGCTATATATTATGACAAAATAATTGATTTACTCTCTCGCTGGACGATTTGCGAAGGCTCGGAAACAATTTTTCTTTTTTCGCTCTCCTATCGATCAACCGATTGAAACATTCGCTCGCGCGAGCGATTTTTTTTTATCGCTGCTGCGCCAAATTTTCGTGTTTTTCAGACGCTCAATAATATATAAAATGTCGGCCGCTAGGGCAGTTGCGGATAAACGCGAGCAAAAGTATTTTTCCGTATATCGTCTAACAAGCTGCTTGCATGTCGATATTTTTGATTCTTATGAGATTTTAAAGACGAGAGGCTGGTGTATATACAGAACCGCAGCAGCCGATGCGCTTGAGATGAGCAATATCGATACGTCACGCCCGCGTCGATCAAGGCAAAAAGAACGTAAAAGGAAAATTGACATCGTGAAGGCTCGATTGGCTCTTTGAGACTCTGCTGCTGCTGCCTGCCTGCTGCAAGTCTCTTGCAAAAAAAAACTGTTGCTCCATTATAAGTTTAATCTTCGAACTCATTCCGTCAATTATATATGTCCAGAATTCGATGTTCGAAATGATCGCGGACGCCGACGAAGAAGCAAAAAAAGGGCCAGCATGACAATCATTCGACCAAAGTGAATTAAACTTTATTAGCTCCCCTTGGTAAATTTTCATTGTATAATGTCTTGAAAGCTTAGGCGCGCGTCCCGAGTAAAAGAAGGAGGGATAAGAGAGCAAAAATAAAAGAAGAAAAAGCGATGAAACTTTAGCGAGTATTGAAAGTCGATATGATCTAAAATGAATGAAAAATAATTTATTTACGAGCCGTTTTTCTCTCTTCTTGCTTTCTTGCGCTCGGCACGATTAAGATCAAGGTAAAAGTCGAGTAAATCCCGAGATAAGAGACTTAGAAATTAGAAAAAGAGTATATGTATAAGAAAAGGTTGAAGCAATTTCCGATTAAATCATCCAATCATCTGAGTTTGTAACTTTTTCCCCCAAGGTACGCGTCTCTACATACACATACACACAGAGTCTCGCTGCTGCTGCTGCGGAGTTATGTAGGTATAAGGTCTGACCAAAAGCAATCACTACTACTTAAGCGCGCGAGCGTCATCGTGGTGCTGCTGCTGCTGCCTGCAGTCAAAGTTAAATTTCTTCGGCTTCTTGCTTGCACACGTAGTAGTACACGCGCAGAGAGAGCAAGGGAGAGCCAACAATCGTAGCAGAAAACTTTTCCAATAGAAGCGCGTGTCAGTAGTAGTAGTTCGTAGCTGTGTAGTATAGGCGCTCTCACTCGGTGCGGCGGGCGACTCGCTATTTTATAAACGTTTTCGTTTTATCGCAAAAAATAAGCAAGATTAGGTCGCGCAGCTGGGTCTGGGCGAAGAAAAAGTCCGTGTATAGCGTATACTATACGTCGAGAGTCAGCGAGAGAGAGAGAGAGAACCCCGTGTAAACGTTGTTAGCGCGCGCGGAGCTAAGGGGTTGGGGGTGGGTCGACGGCGGCGGTAAGTGCACACACACACATGAACACACACTCTTGTACCCTACGCGCCTTCTGTAAGAGCTGCCTGCCTTATAGCGTGTGCCGCCGCTGCTGCAGAGCTGGAACTTGAAGTGTAAACACGTGTCGTGTGCGGCTCATGGCACGTAAGTACACAGCGGCGCGCACGTGTCGTCGCGCTCACGGACAGAGAGAGTCAGCCGCCTGCCTGCCTGCCCGACGAGCGCTATATACACCTATAATATATATACACACTCTCACACACGCGTGTGAATGGTATATAGAAGCGGCGGTGGCGTGCAGAGTATCCTTATATATACGTGTATATAATAGAAAGCCCCCGCGTGTACAAGTGCGCCTCGTCGCTAATTCCAATTGCACGACTGCACTCGTTGCGGCTGCTCCCCCGCCTACCTACCCCTAAACCTACCCCCGTCGACTCGCGAGAGAGCTTCTTATTGCCGAATAACCACGAACGAGGCGAATTCGGCTGCGAATATTTACATTATAAACGAGGCCAGCTCGTTATTCCTAACCTCCCCTCCTCCTCCTCCTCCTCTTACCGAACGCAACTACAATAATAATGGTAGCACATATACATAGATATAGTACGTGCAGCCCCCAGTCGCGCTCGCTTTTAATAAACTTTCCGTGCTGCTCTTAACTTTGATAGTTGATAAAGTTCCTCCACGTACACACACACACACACATGTACTGCTGCTGCCGAGCTACTTTTGCTATATATATATACCATTCTGCGCGCTGTACACTCACCTATACGTACTTATATTCTCTAAATGTTTTACACAGTCAAAAAATCGCGCTCATCAGTGCCACGGGCTCCCCGACATCCCCGCCGCAAAGTTACGCGCTCGCGGCCACACGTCTATCTGCATACATATAGATGATACGCTCTCATATATAGATATATCTATATAAAACTAGTATATAACGAATTGCGGAGCTAGCTGCAGCTCTCTCTGATTCCAATAGAATTCCAAAAGTTTGCTTTTAATCTAGCCTCGCGCTTGTACACGTATGCATGCACGCCTATGTATAATAGTACACGTGTACGAGGAAATGCATCCAAGCCTCGTACGTACGTGTGTGTGTGTCTACATCGGTGGCTGTCAACATTGAAAATTAAACGCAATGTCGGCGATCGATGCTGGTCTCTTTTTCTCCCTTTATTCCCGTGGGAGCCTAAACTAATTTATATTTCATTATTTTCTCTCTCTCGCTCCATGTGAATTTCGTCATTGTCGTCGTCTCCACTCGTCCGTTATATTTTCGCCCTGCGCTCGCTCTCCTTCTTTTTTTTTTCTCTATCGATCGTCGATGCGCCGCGCGGCCATAACAGTAGTTTTTTCGTTCTCTCAAGAGAGACCAAGTTCTATCGAAAAATTCCTTACGCTCGAGTAGTTATGGTCGGTGTTCGGTCCGCCGGAGCGAACCACCACCGCTGCCGCCGCTGCTGCTGCTCGACTCCATCCATACCGTATTTATAAAGTTCTTCTCGCCGCCGATGAAAATCGTCTTTGGGCGCGCTAGCACAGCTACATCGAGCTACTTTGCCAAGCCGCACGGAAAACTTCTTTTTTCTTTGTACATCTTGCTCGGGTGGCGGCGGCTTCTTCGGCACTCCGACACGGCGTCACCCTATTAGCTGCGCGAAGAAATAAAATTCATAAATTTCAGTTTCTTACTTCATTGGCGAAGTAGTAAGCTCGCTGCGAGCTGGTTTGATTACGTCTGGTAAAACGAGTGGGACGCGCCCGAGACGTGTATGTGTGTATGCGCAGTTCATGTCGACGGCATCAATCGAGAGCGCAAAAAGAGGGAGAGAGATATTCCCTTCGCTCGAGTCTCTCTCGCTCTCGTATATACTCTTTGGCTGGGGGTGCGATAAGCTCATCGCGCTCGCTCGCTCGCTCGCGTCTTGGCTCGTTTTCGCCTGGTTGGCAGCGATAAAGGAACGCGCTGATGTGTAATACACAGAGCGCGAAATTACAGAAGATCAAATTTCGTGCCGACGCCGCCGCCTTCGTGTGCCCCAGAGAGCTAGAGAGCTGCAGCAGCTATAGCAGCTCCGAGTGAGATCTCGCAGCCGACGAGAAACGTATCGCACAGACACACACACACACACGTATATGGAGCATATAGCACATGCAGTACATTTACACGAGGAGCGCGGCGCAGTGAGAAATTACTCATACCCTCTATATACCGGCGCGTGTCTGTCTGTGTGTGCGCGAGCAGCTCATAAAAACGTCGACGTCGTCGTTGGTTGGGCTTCTTTTCTTCTCTTATTCTTCCTCGTGAGTTGTGCGACCGATATCTCTCTCGCGCTCGCGCTCGCGCTCATGCAGCAGCAGCAGCAGCACACGGGGCTCGCGTATAATAAAAGCCCGTTCCTTCTTTTTTTTTCACCCCTCAAAAGAAAACCTGCAGTCGGGATATAATGACTTTTTTTCTCTAGATACGTGGCAGATCTCTCAGCGATAAAAAAGATTTCGTTTTATTCTCTTCCTCTTCTTCTTCTTCATTTTTTTTTATATGTGGGTCAGTGTCACAAAGCTCTCTCTCTCTCGCGCGCGCGCACACGTAGTATAGGACGTTTATATAACGAGCGCAGCAGCTCTTTCGACTTGATAATTTCCGTACAGCTCGCTCGGAAAAATTGTTTTTTGTCGCTTAACTGCTGCCTGCCTGCCTGCTGCTGTGAGCTGTATATTAATCAACGAGAAAGAGAGAGAGAGAGAGAGAGAGAGAGAGAGAGAGAGGAAGAAAAGAGCCGCAGCTGACCCCGTGTGCGACGCCAAGTACTTTTTACGAGCTTTTAACTGCTTACACAGGCTTCTGGCTGCTGTTGCTACTGGCCACGATCTGCATATACGTTGTATTATATTCGCAAAAGTTTATATTATACCTGCAGGATCTCCGTACACAGCGTCGGCGCGACGACGAGTAAATTATACCCATAAACGGATGCCGCCGCGCACGAGGAAAACACTACACTCGAGAGATTAAGCGCGTGGGGCTACTATACTGTGTATGCGAAGTCAAACACTTGTCGTCGTCGTCGTCGTCGTGATAGTTGCGCTGTCGAGGTCAGCGCCACCGCCACTTATATACGCGATGGGGGGTAATATACAAAACCAGAGCCGCTGCTGCTGCCGCTGCTACGCGAACGAGGGAGAAAAGTCGCTCTCTTTCGTTCGACTATACAATGTATGTATGTATCTCTCTCTCTCTTTGGCCCAGGTCCAAACCGGAGCGAGAGAGAGAGAGAGAGAGAGAGAGAGAGAGAGAGACTCTCGTTGCACAGCTGAAAGAGTCGCTTGCACGTACCTGCTACTGTACTATATAAGGCTGCCTCTCGACTCGCCGCGCATAAGCTACACAGCGGCAGCCGCAATCGTATCTCATTATGCAGATGTTCGGCGCTGCTTCCACACTGCCACGTCCTGTGTTTATTTTCCTACTAGAGGGAAGCTGTATAGCCGCTATATAGTGGATTTTCGATTATAAGCTTGCTCAGCAGCAGCAGCAGCAGTAGCGACATTTTCCAGCTGAAAGAGCATCGCGTACAGCGAGAGGAACGTGACGCGCACCAATTGTTACCTTGTACTTGCATAAACAAAAAAAAAAACAAGTCTTATTCGTGTGTAAGCATGTGTAACCGGACGGGTCTAAACGCCGTATCTAAGCAGGCTTTTGGAACTCGTTTTCGTGATTAGACATGCCGGAAAGAAAACATGTAATTTTTAATAGGCTTGCTAATATATTCTACTAACTCAACTCATTCTCTTGTAGTCGCTACGATTTCGGATGCTCGCCACCTAGCGGTGACTTTGCCAACTACTTGCGATTGACTCGAGAATATCGGGACGTCTAAAAAGCGACGTTTAACAATACATAACGGGAGCTGGCACACATATCGATGGATGTGCGCGACGCGCGAGATACACAACAGGAGTTGGGTAGGAGGGAAGTTTGTGTGAAATCGGGGTCAAGCGCCCCTCTTTTCTGACTCTCTATACACGTACCTCTCGGCTCTTCAGCTCGAGTTTTTTTTTTCGTTCGTTCGTTCGTTCGTATACGTGGGGAGCAGCAGCAGTGCTCTGCTGCAACCCGGGATGATCCTCCACTGTAGCTATACATATCATATACGATACGTATATGTATCAAAGAGCGAAGCTCTCAACGAAACTGTACTACTATACGCGATACGATGAAGCGCGCGAGTCGCTCGGCGGCCAATCTGCACGCACACATCTTTTTTTCGCGAAATTCACTTTTACTCGCTGCTCCGATATATGTATTATATACTTTGCATGACAATGGACTACATACAGTATTAGAGTTGGCTCGATCTCCCGAGAATAGCATGTATCATTATTATTATTATTATTACGAACGCAATAGGCGAAATTACGATGGGCTGAAGCGCGCGACTAGCGAGTATAGTGCCGTCGCGCGGCGGCGACGCGTTAATTAATATAGATATTGCGGTGGGCTTTCGTGAATCAATTCTATATACTCGATGGTATATACATAATGCCAGGATAGAGTATACGTAGCTACCGGAGCACTAGCATATAAACGAGTAATTATAATATATAGTGGCGGCAACATCAAGACGTGCTTGTATACACCAGCTCGCTACTCTCCCAAGCTTGTATACATCATCAGCTGGCGTTGCATTATAATGTCTCTCTCTCTCTCTCCGGCTAGATATATGTGTGGCAGTATGCGAGCAGAAATGGAAGGGTAAATAGAGGCGAATTAGATTCGATAATAGCGCGTGACAATGTTATGTTGGGCTTGCTCGACATTATCTTAATGACGATCGACTTGGCAGCGGCAGCTAGCTCCAGATGAATGCATATGTTTGCTCCGCTGCTGCTGCATCGGTGTTTGTGTGCGCTGGCGTCGTCGTCTCCCGAGCGCCGCTGCACACAATCTATATTCATTTATCTAATAGTTGCCGCCGCGGTGTGCTGCTCAACGCGCGCGTATACGTATACACGTCCCAGGCGTAAATGAAGAAAAATCGTGGATCTTCGGAGACTTGCCCCGATTTCGCCTAGAGCTATGGAAGATAGCGTTCCGTGCATGCCGCGCTGGTGGTGGCTTTGGACTTCACTTTTTCCAGCTGCTACGCTATTCATTATAGATCCTCGACTGGTGCGTGTGTGTATACAGGCACAGGCGTATACAGTTGCGTCACTCTCGCGCTCGGCGAAAAATATTAGCTTATTACGAGCGAGTAAAAAGCCTCTTTTCATCAGACTTGCGAGTTGCGCGAGAGGGAGGAGAGAGAGAGAGAGAAAGAAATTTCCCACACGCGTCTTGCTGCGATAGAATAAGCTGATTTACGAGCGAGCGAGCGCGACGTATCAAGCTCCCGCGCGTATTTATTTTCTCGATGCAACAGATAGGCGCCGCCTCCGCGTGTAGGTGTTTTCTTGTTGTCGTTGTCGTTGTTTTTTTCTTTCTTTCTTTTTTTCATTTCATCGTTGTTGCACGCGTGCACGTGTGTGTGTACGTATACCAACGTATATAGGAAGCATTCGAGCAATCGATATGCTCTCTTTTTTGCCTCGCACACGTTGTATACAGTGCGTATGAAAGAGCATAAAAAAACACTCGCACACGCACACGAGCATTGGCTGTCAAGCGGCGGGAACATTTACAATACTCGATTTGCTCTCGAGAGTAGTAAAGCTCGGATGTATGTATTTTGTAAAACATCAATTCTCATTTACTTCGGCCATCGACGAGCTGTGCTATATCGGCACACTCTCTTTTTTCTTTCTGTATACTCTCTCTCTCACTCTCCGCAAAAGCCCCGAAGGTGTGTACTTTTTTTCTTAAAGCGTCCAAGTATCGAGACGATTGTGTCTGCGCGCCAAAGTGTCGAAATCAATGAGCTATTATGCTAATGCAACAGTTTGGTGGAGAGCTCTCGAGTTATATACCGTGTACCTCGCTCGTGCGCTATAACGAATATAGCTCCGAGCAGTAGCAGCAGAAAAACAAACCGCGTCTCGTTTTGTCATTTTTGATTAACGGTGCGCGTGCACGAGCATTTCGCGTAAACATGCACGTTGTCGTTGCTTTTCTTTTCTTACAAAAAGAAAGAGAGAGAAGGCTCGAACGAGCCGGAGCATCCATAAAACTCCCGGCAAAACACATAATGCATACAAGACGTCGATTATGTAGCTCGTATACACAAGCTCGACTGAAGGAAAATAAAACGGGCGCGTGTGCTGTGCTGTGCGCAGTGTGTCTTTTTTGGCGTGTACGTTATATATACCGTGTAGCAGAAAAGAAGAAACTCTTCTCGCGCGCGCGCGGGCGAGCATTTCGGATGTAGGAGAAGAATAAAAAATTGCGAAACAGCTTCGAGGATAGGTATCCGCTGCTACACGCGCATATCTTGTGCGCATGCATGTGTCTGTAACATAGCTTTTCTTTCTCTCGCTGCAAAGTTTCTGTTGTCGCGCATTTTTTGCCCCCTCTCCCTGATCCTCGTAGAGCATTGCGGCTCGCAGCTCGAACGAAGAATAAATACACAGGGCTCTCTTAAAATGCCATTATGAAACGCAACGAGCGAGGATTTTCATAACAGCAAATACGTCAGTGTCATCTTTGTCGTCAAAGCTTGACGCTCGCGCGGGGAAAATATAATGTACAGTCGAAGGGAAAGAAGAGAGAGCGAGAGAAAGGTCGGAAATTGCGAGATTACGCGGGTTAAGCTCGTATATATATAGAGTAGAGAAGAGAAAGGAGGCGGAATGATGTTTAAAGCGTCGAACGATTTTGCCGGCGTAAAAACAATTTTTAAAAAGCCTTTCATCCTCGGGTTGCTGCCGCTGCCGCTGCTGGTAGTAGTGGTACTGGTAGTATAGTGGGAGGCCAGTAACCCACCTACGTCAGCGATATCTGATCGCGCGCGAGCGAGTTGAGCGTTCGCTGCCGCCGCCTCTACTCCCACACAGAGGGAATTTTTTCAACCCAAATGTCTCTCGCGAGCGCCGCTTATTGCCCTCGATATATATTCTTATACCCCATCTATATCGTAAATCTTCTTTCACCCTCCTCTCTCCCCCTTTACTTACACTTCTTCAGCTCAACTTCGACTTCTTTGCTACTTCTGTTTTTCACTGTTGAATCACAATTTCGCCTCTCTTTCCACGTTGGACAATGTTCGAGCTGATGCGATTTTTTTCAGCTCGCTTCATCCTCTCTCTCTCCTTTCCTTCTTTCTTTTTTTACTTTTTTTGAAAACTCGCCAAGATTCTATTTACGACTTTTGCTACTGAACCGAAAGAACGAGTAAGAAGTAGAAGAAGAAGAAGAAGAAGAAGAAGAAAGTCCGCTGGATTATCCATGTGCGTGTAACGAGAAAAACGACGGCGATGACTCGCTGATTTTAACGTCTTTTTTGTGTGCAATCCATGTATACGCGAGCCGTAGCGTGCGAGAAAAGAGTGAGAGAAAGAGAGAGAGAGAGAGAGAGAAAGCTCGACGAGATAAGGCAAAATAGAAAACAAATCTTACACCGGCTAGTCGTAAAAAAAGCTGAGTCTGGAGACTCTCATTTTTTTTCCTTGCTCTTTATTTTATTTACATCCTTAAAAGCTATTGAAATTCTTTCGATTTACACACTCAACCCCTGCGCGCGCATGTACCACTTTCTATATAAATGTGTACAGCATTAATGAAATAAATTTTAAAAAAAGCTTGCAACGCGCTGCATTTGTTTCCTTTGTATTTCTGCAGACTCAGAATTTATAACCAGGTCATATACTCTTTCAGTTATCTCAAATAAAAACATTGGTCGTAATGAAAAAAAGAGCGCGAGCTTGAGAGCGAGAGAGAGAGAAAAAAGCAACGAGTAAATCGACATCGGAAATCTATCTATCTCTCTCTCTCCGTCGACGTATAGAATTTCGTTACCCCAGAATGAATCGATCTGGGTTAAAATCGAAAAATCTTAATATTCGTTTTGAAACTGCGCACTCATATATGTATACATGTGTGTATGTGGCAGGTAATACTATGGCGGGGGCGTTATATAGACCTCGCTCTGGTCACGACCACCAGCAAAAGTAACTACTAGTAGGATCATCATATAGGCCGCCGTTGCCGCCGGGGCGGGCGTGCACATGTGCGCGAATCTATTTTCGAGGCTTAAAAAGCTCATATCTGGAAGCGCGGCTGCCGCCTCTCTCTCTCTCTCTCTCTCTCGTGTGGCAGTAATAGCGAGCCTCACATATCATGCTACGCTGTAGACTACACTTGTGTGTGTGCGGTATATATAGACGAACGCACCTTTATTACCAGCTGCCAGCAGAAGCACGGTACATGACTCTATTCTTGATAAAACGTATTGCCGCGCGGTGTACGCCGTTAAAATACCGCGCCGACGTTTTTCTTCGTCGAGGGGAGGCACACACATACACACACCCACACAAAAAAAGAGAGAAAAAAAAAGAAACGTATTTATCCTTCTGTAATATCGTTATTAAATATAACGGAGCCGTGCACTCTACTCGCGCAAGCTCAAGGCAGCAGCAGCAGTTAGTAAGCGGTATATATCTGTACGTAGCTCGAGCTATATGGAGGTGCAGCCAACAAAGTTCCAAAATTAATCTCTACAGCTAATGTCTCTTTCCCTCCCTCGCCGCCTTTATCTCTCTCTCTCTCGCTCTTGGACTACTGCGCGAAATTAACGTCAGGCGGAAAGTTTCCCCCGAAAGCGCGTCAACAGTAATTCAAATGAAATTCATGTTTCCCCAGGTATACGCGCGCGAACGGTTGCTATACATAGAGCAGTAGAAGCAGCAACGAAAATTCATATACACACATAAAGGCAGACGAGCTCGAGACAAGCTGCCTCGCGTTCAGTTTCGACAGACGCAGCAGCAGCAGCTTGCGAGCCGAGGTATATATATGAGAGAGAAGCTCGAGATGGGAGAAAGAGAAAAAATGAGCTCGCTGTAACTCATTGGGTTCTCGCGTGCTCCGCAGGCAGCTCACCTCCATATATAGAATGTGCAATTTAACAAGCTTATGACCGAACTATTATCTCAAAGTGATAGCTACATCTATCGCTCTATATATATTGCGTCCTACAGATGGCACAAGCTTTCTCTCTCTCGCTCGCCTTCTTGAACAATGGAACAATCACCATACAAAGCACACAATCTGAATTTCATAGTCTCGGAGCGCTATATATAGAATCGGTCTATGCGCCTCGTACGACAGTCGAACACAGAGAGTAGCAGTAGCAGCAGCTTCGATGCAGTATATGCATGTTCACGTATCCGTCTGTGTGTGTGTGTGCGGGTGCATCAACGAGCGCATAACTCGCGCGAATTTGTTCAACTGCGCGCGCAAGATGCGTCAATTATATGCTCATTTCGTACCTGTTATCTCGTCTCGTTTCTCTCGTTTCTCTCTCTATCTCTCTCTCTCTATGGTCGTTTCGTTTTGTTCGTATAGATAGCTATATAGACACCAGGGGCCGGGTAGCTTGATTAAAACTTGCGCGCTCGCTCGCTAGCTAGCTACAATGCTATATACATAGCTAGCTGGATTTATATATTATTCGTTATAAGACTGCCAGCGGAGCAGTAGCAGCAGCTCGACGATTCGGGGTTAACGCGCGGGCGGCGTCAGCGGCGATTCGTCGAGTCGCATTAGCTTCAATATTTGCATCTAGAAGCTGCCGCGTCGACTTCTATATATTATACACGCGCTGCGCGTCGTGTAACAAACGGAATTCGCTAACGAGCTCGACACGATCATCCTCGTCGTTGTATTATTATACAGCCTTTTGGAATTGCATAGCGAAGCGATCCTCGTTCCTCCCTAGGGCAAGGCAATCGAGCGCTAAAAAAAAAAGAAAGAACAAAATTACGTGTATATACGAGTCGCGAGCGACATTGCGCGATTGTGCCGGCCGGCGAATCTCCTTGACTGCGCACACTAGTAGTAGTCTCATGCAATAATAAGTGGAATCGATAGGGCCGTAAGCGCGTGCACGTATATATGTATAATAATAATCGCTCGGTACAGGTGTGTATACGTGTGCACTGTACAGGTTGCCTCGAAAATTATGTTAGTAAGCCAAGGTTAGGCTTAAAACCTTGCGTTAGTCTCTCTCTCTCTGCTCGCCCCCCGCGTGTGTATTATACACGCACCCGTGCAGTGGTAGTAGCGGCAGAGCCCCGCTGGCACACAGCACCGTATCACGGTCAAGCATGAAAACTTGATGCGCGTCGCGGCGGCAAGCGCGAATTATTGTTGTTATCGCGAGCGGGGGAGGGAGGGCGTACACCGCGACCTGCGATGGTCAATAAGTACAGGTGCATGGGTGCCTCAGCTAGTACCGATCGTCCGTACAACTATATACGTATATAAAATACGACAACAACGGAGAGCGAGTGCAGCCCTCGCGAGCTCGCTCGAATGCTAATGGAATGTATAATAGGCAATGACCTTTGGGGCTGAAAAGTCGGCTTTATATACAGCAAGCCACCCGAGCCAGCTGCCAAATCGGTGGCGGCCTAGACGCGAGGTTAACACGCTACCACACGGAACAGTAGTAGCCGGGGGAGCTTTTATATATTATAGCTGCACGTGCGGATATATCGCGTGCGCCGGCGGAGCTTTCGGCAGCTCGGCTCTCGGCCGAGCTCTTCTTCTTCCGCATTTATTATATCAGCTGGCCCTCATCGCTCTGTTTCTCGCGAGCCGCTGCAATTACTCGCTCACCCGTACATACCAACACACAGACACACACGCACGACTAGTTAAGCTCGCGTGGCCCGTGCCTCCAGCAAAATCCCTCCCCTCGCCCAGTCGTGCTCTCGCGAGGTGTGCAGCGCACCGCTTATAAACTCGACAATCGGCGCCTTATTCCGGAGAACGATTTATGGATTTATCGTAAGTCTTGGAGCTTGGCTCGCGCAGGTAGGTACAGAGCACGAGACACGCTATATTCCATACCGAGCGTCGGCGGCGCTATAACTCACACCCGGCGGTACGTGGGTACCGTGTACCCTCGACTCTTGGCCCTCCTCCTCCTCTTCGTGTGTACATTATTATTGATTAGTCGTACTTTAACGTACACGGAACTCTGGACTGCAGTTGTATACTACTATATAGCGCAACGGTATCAGGGCTCGAGCTCTGAATAAACAGCAGCGCGAGTACACTGTCGAGAGCCATTGTGGCGAGCTGCTACTGCTGCCGCTGCGTGTGCGTATATATTATATAAATAAAAACGAGACGACAGCGGGTCGCGAGTGTACGCGCGCGCGCGCGCGCGGGCAACATAATTACGCCATGCTGAACAAAGTCTTGCGTAATAAAGAGGAAAAGGAGGCAGAGAGTGCAGCTAGCTATAGCTAGCGGTGCAGTGGCTGAAGGCGAGCTATACCGCTGCTGCTGCTAGCTTACTAGTGCGCCTCCCCAGCCTCCCCCCCGCATATAAACAAAGCTTTCAAAGAGTAACTCGCGGAGAGAGCTTTTAATATGATGCGGGTTGCGAGCAAAGACAAAAGATAAGAAAATACGCGCAGAGAGAAAAGGGAGGGTGAGAGAGTGAGCTTTTCATAGCGTATATACAGCAGCAACGGCACAATAAGCTGCACTATCCTATTTATTTCATCACTCTGTGTGTGTGTATATACCTCGAGCGACTGTTTACATTTTATGCGTGCGTACATCAACGTAAAAAATTAAATTTTCGCCATTCCTTGTGCTTGCAGGTATCATCAGCATCACATCGGAGCTCGAGCGATGGATCGGCTTGGTAGAAGAAGAACCAGAGCAGCTGCAGCATCGATCGTCTTTGCGTGACTCTGCGGAGGAGCACCTTCTGCAGTCTCTTTACGACGATCGTCGTCATCCACATTGAATCCTGATGTCGTCGGACTGCTGCCGCCGCTGCCGTGAACCACCCATCGTCATCGTCGAGGAGGCAATATTGAGACTGGCGCGCCCGCTGACGACGACGACGACGACAAAGAGCTGCCTAGCGCTGCATCTCGAGCTCATGCTATCCCAGGCTAATTTCCCTCGGAGACGGAGAAAATGCTGAGGAGCTATGGCGTCGTGACGCGCCCGTGCAAAAGTAGGCAGTGACAACCTCCTCCTCCTCCTCCTCGTTCTCCTGCTGCTGCCGCCGCGAGTGCGCGTGTGTGTTTGTGTGTAATTATGACGACGAAGATGATGTTGACCAGTGCGAATGGGCGGGGAATCGAGGCGGCGAGGCTGCTTCTGCTCTGGCTGCTGCTCGCGTCGATTTGTTGGTGGCTGCCCGGGAGCGAGGCCCAGAAGCCGCTGCTGACGGGCGCGAGGAAGCGCGACCTCTACATCGCCGGCCTCTTCCCCTACGCCACCCACGTGCCCGAGAGCATAGTCGGCCGTGGCGTCATGCCGTCCGTCAAGCTGGCCATCGACCACATCAACGACAATCCCAACGTCTTGCGCAATTATCGACTGCACATGTGGTGGAACGACACTCAGGTTGGTACATCGTTCTCGTTATAAATATCGATCGACGTGTCGCGACCGCAACGATTTTTATTTCAACTTTGTATATGCGATGTACGTAATAATATACTCGTACGAGCCGATCGCGCAGCTTTTGTCCAAGCACTTAACGGCCGGCTGCAACGGTCGCCTCGTTATCGAGATTTTACCTTTTGTTAAATGTCCCCCTTGCTCTCGTCTATATAGATAGTAGTAGTGGTGCTGCTGCTGTCCTGCATTCGGTCCAGGACAAATTACATACGGGCCACGGCTCGCTCAGCTCTGACACGTGTAATAGCCTCGAGCGGCTACTGCCTCTCTCTGTACCTGTAACTGTACTGCACACACAAACGTATATGATACGTACGCTTGGACACATTATTATTGACCTGTACTA
The DNA here is from genome assembly GCA_902732785.1 of Trichogramma evanescens. Lineage (NCBI taxonomy): Eukaryota > Metazoa > Arthropoda > Insecta > Hymenoptera > Trichogrammatidae > Trichogramma > Trichogramma evanescens. The sequence continues at coordinate 3,497 of CACVKI010141800.1, read as the reverse complement.
CTTGTTTGTACGCGAGTCGCGCCGTCCGATAATGTTGTTGGAAACGGGCGCGACCGTAATGCGCCCGAGCTTCTTTCATTGTCAACTGTAATTTATATCGAGAAAAATATCCCAGCGCAGCTCTCGAGCGATGTGGTTAAACGAAAGAGTTATTATAATGAATTTTGACAGATTTATGACCGCGCGTGCGAAGCAGCGTTGAAAAAAGAAAGCCTCTTAAATCTATATATAGCTACTACTATATAGATACCGAAATTGCGATTGAAACATCTCTCAGGATGGTATTCAATCTTTCTCGTCGGTGGCGACGGCGGTGCTCTCGATTAAAACGCCCTTGTTCTTCTATCTCTATCTGTCTCTCTTCGGGGGGAGGATGCTGCGAGCTAGAATCTCTCTCGTCCTCCCTCGTTCCCCTATACTATCTAGACGGAAGCGTGCCTCCCAGAAATGAGATTTCCAATCATTCGGAATTTATATTGGATTCTTTTCTTTCGCGAACGTTATCTTCAAAAAAATGCCACTCGCAACCTCGTTGTTTCTATCAATTAAAAATGTATGCCAGTCGTTTTTTTTTCGTGTTCTTGTCGTCACGAGAGAGATGAAGCAGCGTAGTGTACTCTACCATCCGGCGTGGCTTGGCGCACAGCTAAAGGGATTAATTATCGAAATAATAAACCACGTCGAGGAATGTTTGAGAGAGAGAGGAGGCAGCAGCGTGCCACGCGTGATAAGCGAAACGGATCGTTAAAGTGAAAGAGGCGAGAGAGAGAGGAAGATAACTCGACGGGCGGGCGTATCAAGAGAGTTAGAGGTATGCGCGCAACGAAAGAGAATGAGAGAGAGGGAGAGAGCCTCGCACAGAGGAAAAAAAGCAAAGTATTCTGCTCCTTTCTCTTCTCATCCTTTTTTTTTGCTATCCAGAAAGAGAGAGAGATCGTTGAACGATGTGATTGCTTGACCTCGTTTTTCCTCCTATTTATTCTTTTCTTTTACTGTCCCGTTCTGCGCTCGGCTCTTCTCTTTTTTTCCTCTCTTCTTGATACTACCGTGTATACCTGCTCCGACTGCTTTATCAAGAAAGAGAAATTGTATTAGTTAGCGAGAATCCACAATTGCGATGAAAAAAAATATTGTAATGCCGCTGCTGCTAGCGCGAGGGTCGAAAAATCAAGTGTGACGCCGTAGAGAATTTAATTTCAAAAACCCCTCACCTGCTGCTGCTGCTGCTACTGCTGCCTGACGTCGTATAATACGAGCACCCCTCGCTCGCTCGCTACTGCGCCTTCGCTTAAGGCCGCTCTAAAGCGCCGCGGCACACAGCTCGTATCGTAATGTTATAACGCATATGCAGGGAGGGATTAAAGAAAAGCGAGCGGGAGTCTGCTGCCGCCGCTGCTACTACCTGCGCTCTCGGCACACGGCAAGAAAATTAATTTACCGCGAATGAGTTTAATAATCTAAGGCATTAAATTGCGTGAAACAGGCTTCCGCCTACGTACGCACGCGTACGACGATTATTACTTGTACGCGCTCTCTCTCTATATAGGTGGGGAGGAGGTTCATCATCGCTTGAATTGCGCTCACCGTTCTCGCGCAAAATTTATGAAAAACAAGTCCATTTTGTAATGTAATTTTAACGCCGCCGCCGCTGCTGCTGCTCCGCATATAGAGCATACAGAGAGAGCTTAATGATTTAGGTGACAGCTGCGCGACTATAATACGTTAACAAAAGGTCAGCGAAAAGCAGCGCGACGGCGGCCCTTTCACTATCTCTGCGCGCGAATCGTGTTCTTTCAAAAGTCTTTTAAATTACCTCTCCGAACTCTCTGCGCCAAAGCCGACGCGCGTTTGAGCCCGAATATATACTGTATGGCCCGAATTCCGATCTTTTTTTTTCTTACTCGCATTTGTCGCTATATGCTCGAGATTTGATTTATCATTCTCATTCTCTTTCTTTTTCTCCTCCTTTTTATTGCCTTTACCCAACCTTGCGAGGGGCTGTATGTACTTTTCAAAAGTTCGCGCCGCTCAAAGATATCGTTTGAAAGAGTATGAGATATTTTTCTTACAAAAATCTTTTATTTCTACTAATAAAAGGTTGCTATGAAGTAATGAAAATAATTTTAATAATAAAGCTTGGATTAAAATTATTTGATATGAATGCGAACCATGCTTTATTATTAACATCATCTTTATTTTATTTTACGATGAATATCATTAATGGGGATTAAAATTCTGTGGCTAATTTTCTTCGGCGTTAATATGTAATTGTTTTTAATCCGTACCTCGACTTATACATTTATTTTTACTTTACCACTTGCAGTTTTATGGATTCACAGTTCGACATCTAGCGGTAGATATTAAAAGTCATATTGTCGTATTTATGTTCTTGAAACAATTTTTGAATTGAGTAAATTATCATTTTTAGATCACTCAAAATGTACTTTTTATTTGTATTAAGGATAAGCCAATTTTTAGTAAACGATTTCGAAACATTTTAAATGATCATTTTTTGGTCGTTAGATCATTATTAATGTTGAGCATTTCTACCAAGGTTGATAAATAATCTTGTTCAATTTTTAAATGTGTAATTCATGCAAAAGCAGAATAATACTTACCATTGTTTAATACTTTTTTATTTTACTTTGTGCAATAAGTTAATTAAACAATATTATAATTTCAAAGTAAAATATGATGTTTTACTTGGAAATTTTTATAATTTTTTTTTTCTCTAACTGCAGACTACCTCAATTATAATAAATATAATTAACTAGCTGTACTCAATGAAAAACTATTAATTATATCGAGACGCGCGTTTGTTGAAAATCGAAAACTCGCCGGTATAGGAGTCGGGGTGGTATTCGCGTCGCTGCGGGGATTTTCCTTTCTATAAGCCTTTTGGCCAGTGCCATAGGTCCGAGTTTGTAAAATATTCAAGAGCGCGTCGAGGAAAAAGAAAAATCCTCGCGCAACACGGGCAGCAGCAGCAGCAGCTCGGACAGCGCAGTCAAAGCAATATCTTAAAAAGAGCACGAGCACACACACAAACACGCGTAAGCGACCTTATCGCCTCGGGCATTATTCCATCGCTCTGCACAAACTCGACCTTTACCTTTTTTCCTTTTTGCTCTCCTTATACTTGAATCTACTCGGGGGCTCATGTGCCCACTCCTGGCCTCTCTCTCTCTCTCTCTCTTTATACGTACATATATACGTGCGTCGAACATTGTATAAATATATATCTCGCTTGAACTTTAAATGTATCCGGCGTACGGCTGAATAGGTTATGCCAGGCAAAAGCCTACGTATACGTGTATATATCGGAAGTGGAAAGCTTTTTCCATAAAGTATGTCGACAGCGACACTGCGCTGTGTGCTATGCGCGCCCCGTTATACTGCGTTAACAATTTTGCTTCCTCATAGAGGAAGCTTTGTGACGGACCGATTTTCGACTTTCATAACTAATAATCGTAGAGTACTTTTACATATATATTCTT
>CACVKI010141796.1:0-14050 GCA_902732785.1 Trichogramma evanescens | reverse complement strand
TCATGGTCGTGCTTTATTTTTGGATCAGACGAAATTTGGCTCATTGATAATTACTACTTGCCATGCCTTTCAAATGAAAATGACATTTTATTTTCTCCGAAAAAATTGAAACTAGTCTTCAACAATATTAAAAATATAACTGATACTGTCGTTTTTGCCCCTTTTCTGTATTTACATGCAGTCACACCTACGTATCCATATACACGAGAAGAAAACAGAGTAGTTAATGTGTCACAATTTACCGTGTATCGAATTTTATGATTATTATATTGATAAAAAAAGGTTTTTTCTCGAACAAAAGACAAAGAATTATTTTTTTATTCATCTGCCTATACTATTCTCAGTTCAAAATTTTGAGTCTGATTTTGCATCGGAAATTTTGAAAATTGTTTGTAAACAAACCAGATGATTGTGTTTATAAAGCAAATATCCGAGGGAACATTTAAAGCTGGCTCATAAGAATCACCGCTACGAGGCTCTTTTCTAAAAGGACTACATTCGCGCAAGAGAAAAATATTTTCTTCGTTTATATAATTACACTCTTCATCATACTTTCTTTACTCTTTCAGATTTACGAAGTGCAACTTTTACGTTCGCATCGTAAATTTGAAAAAGTCCATAAAATTAATCAAAGAAAAGTAAATACATTCATAAGGAAACATATGTTCTTTGACGTTGAACGTGACATGGCACTTCTCGAAGGATGACCAAAATTAAGCAAAGAAAAATAAATCAATTTCTAAAAAAACATTATCATTAAACCTCGTCGTAAAAATCGTAAAAATTAATGAAATCTAGGCAAGTCTGAAAAAATTACGTAAAATTGCATAAAAAATACAAATGCATCTAAATGCAAATTCTGAATAACAAGCTCAGTAAAGAGTCGTGACATTATTTTTATTGTTTTACCAAAAAGTTTAATCTCAAATCGTCATTCAAATTTTTTTGAAAAGAATTCATAATATTTTGATGAAGCCACATTTTCAAAACAAGTTATAGTAGTTCATTCTTCTTTCAATTTGAACTTTACACGATGCAATTCAAAACGTTCATAATGTCAAAGAAACGTTGTTATTTTTTTGTCAAAAATTAAATTCATAACAACCATAATATGAAACTTTCCGCGGCAGCGGAATGGGAGAAAACAGTCCGAGGAAAAAGAAGAAGAAGTCGGATTGAAACAATTTTATTACCTGCCGAGCAATTTCATGCTCGTTGGACAGGCAGTTTCATGTATGCGCAATAGGGAGGTAGCGAGTCGTCCTGCGCGCGCGAGAAGAAAATTCGAGAGACAGCTAGAGCTAGCGACCTAGCAGCAAGTAAAATACGAAAGAGCAAGCGAGAGAGATAGAGAGAGAGATAGAAAAGACACTGAATAGAGAGGAAGAAAGAGATGGACTAGCGCGCGAATACAAACTTGCTCACCGCAGTATGACGGTGATTCTCCTCGACTGACGTGCTCCATAAAAAAGGAGCTTCTTTTATCGCCTTTATATACGCGCACACAGACGTATACACCCAGAGCTGCGCACGGGGCCAGGAATGACCGCTGTGTATAGCACCGACACACATATCTCTCCGTCTCTCTTCGCAGTACCGGCAGATGCATCAAAAGCTCTTGATTGCTGGGTCCAGCTTTTATTATCACTTGGGGGAGACTTTTCCAAGTTGTGTCCGTCGGTCTATGTCTGCTTGTTTATACGAATGCGTGTAAGCGGTGACGAAAAGATCGCGCGCCTATATATAGCGGTTGTAAATTGCCCGCTACGCACCGAGTCGCGCGTGATTTATCATACGTACTCGAGGCGAATAATTGCCGAGCCTGCCCCGCGATCCGAGAATATCGTTTTCTAAATTACACACTCGTGCGTGCTCTTGCGCTGGTATAAACGCCGATGCAAAACAAGTGAAATAATCGAACGTTTCGCGCATACGTATACATTTGCGCGCGAGGAGAGGACCCCCCCTGTCGACTCTTTTTTTTTTTTTTTGCATCCGTAGAAGCAGTAGCGACGGTAGCAGCGAACAGCCAAAGCAAAGCAAAATCGAAAGTACAGTCCATAAATCTCCCTAACGCGTAGGCGTGTACTTTGCTGCTGCACGCGTACATGTATACCTTCGGCATACATATGTATTATATGGATGTGCCAACAAACGTAACGCGGCGTATTTCATTCGTGCGAGCATCGTAATGTCTTCATTCTCCGAGACAAATCGTCTCATCAAGACGTCTGACTACAGCGTATTTGACATTCACCCTCTGCTCTCTTTCTCTCTCTCTCTCTTTTGGAGCAACGACAGCATGTATGTAGGTTTGCCATGTGAAAATATTCGCCTCCACCAGTTCTCCGACTTGCATCGAGTCCCGTGTATGTCTCGCATTAGTTAAACATACATATTGTTACGGGGCACTCAATTTGCGCGCACTCGTTACGGATAATATTTTTTTTTCTTTTCGAGGGTCATTTGAATAAATCATCATCGAGCGCTATATACGGTGAATGTCCTCGTTTATAAAACTCCGTGTGTTTGTACAGACGCGCATTACACGGTCGATTAATAGATTTATCCACTCGCGCCGAACGACGTCATTGGCAATTCAATAGCTCGGTTTCGGGGGGAGGCGCGCGCGCGCGCGCACGAGAGAGAAAATAATTATACGTCAGGAGAGTGGGTTATTATTATCCGCGAGTGCACATTTTCAAATGAATAACCGATCGTTACGGAGCTTAATAACCGGGGAAGGAAATCTTTCCCCGATGACTGCGCGCGCGCGGAAAGTAATACGACGCAGTTAGGCACGACACTATGTACACACACAAAATCCGAAATATGCACCTCTACGCGGTGCGTGGGTGCAGTTTGCGACCGCGTGTTTATATCGTTATTATATCTTTCGCGGGCTCCACATGTATACTTTATTGTCACTTTACGATCCGTTAATCCTAATAAAGTCGCCGCGTGTTTACGAGTGGCTTTTATATACGGGATGAACGATGTATTACAACGTCGTTATCTCACTCTCTCTCTCTCTCTCTCTCTCTCTGTCTGTTGGTAAATTTTAGTTTATTCGCATTTTGGCGTGCATAAAGCATATTATATTGTGGGTGATATTACGTGTATACGAGCGACTGAGTGTCAACCGAGAGTAAGAGAGAAAGAGAAAAATGGATTTACATTTACAGCGGCGGAAAATCGAATCTGGAAAATAACATAGATGCACATATGCTTCGTCTATGTACATAGAAGACTCGAACCGAACCATTTTTCACTTGTCACCGTGCACATGCACATACGCGCGGCGAACGGAGTTTTATTTCCTTCGCGTGTCTGTGCGAGTCAACCGACGAACGACGTGTTTACTCGACGGATAATATAAGTCGAAGAAAAGCAAGCGTGACGATTCCGATGCCAGTCCGAGATTCGAACATATGCAAAAAAGCTGCTGCGGTGCCACATAGACTTGGCAAGTCTGGACTCGTCGTGTACTATCGGAAATTGTGCGGTGACATTTTGTTGTTGGGACTCGGAAAGTATATCTCGTTTCTCGATGAAACTCGAGAGTGTCAAAAAAGTGGGTCATCGCAGCTGATCAAACGATTTTTCTCCGCCTCTTCATTACTGGAGTCGATCACTTGTCGAAAACAAGTTTGCCATTAGCGCTCGTTATGATTTTCGTTTCGCGGCTTGCCCCGTATCACCCATGAAAAATCTCACACACACGCACATTGCGCTCTATAATATAGCTAAGCCAAAGGAGTTAAATTTCAAAATTTATATAAAAAAAAACTATATAAGAGACAGTATTACGTATCGGGTATGTAACCGGCAAAGCGTATATAGCTCTCGAGCTAGGCGGTGGCCAAGATGGCGATGTACGGTTTACATCCCAGGAGATTCGGGATCTCGTCGTCGTCGAACAAGGCCGCAATCGCAGACTCTCGACCATGCCTTAGGTATATTCGAACTCGAGTAAGATAGGCACACACACATACACACATGTGCTGCGATCGTGACGACAACGTCCTCCGTAACGACACACATGCAGCACACACGTATCCACTTGTATTTCTCTAGACTGCTTTCCGATTGGCCTCGTCTCATCGCCAACTCTTCTTCGTCGTACGTACAGGTATATAAACTTTCATTAAACTTTTAACTGGTTCCGAAGAAAACACACGAAGGACTTCCACGGTACTACGACGGGGAAAGGTCCGATCCCGATGTATCCTTCGCTGTATACTTGAGAGTTAGTCAAAGTACACGTGCTATACATATAGCCAGCGTTGTACACATGCAGAGCTTTTGGCGCTCGTTTGAAGTGAGCAACGTTACAAGATCAATCTATAATTCCATTGCCCGAGCATCTTCGCGTGCGCATGTTTACATTAGTTGAAGCTTTGAGAGCGAGAGATAGGAAACGGGAGATGCACACGCGAGAAAAGGACACGCGATCTTTGCCTGCCAAACCCTTCGGACACGACAAGATGTATGTATGTACGTGTGTATATATGTGTGCGAGCCTTGGACGACGACGTCTGTCTCGGGGATCCGCGTTGGCAATTAGCAGCTTCTCTCTGCGCCCGAATTACGTACGTACGTACAGAGATAGCATACATATAGTATGCATCGCGAGGCTAGCTTATATATATCTCTCTCTCTCTCTGCAGTGGAGCTATTGAATAATCGAAGACTATCCAGAGCTTCTACATGCTCGACTGCACAAGCTACGACGAGGACGAGGACGAGGATGTTGATCGCCACGCGCAGCTATATAGATGTATGTATCGCATGAACTCCCCACGAGATTGTCCGCATGCACACACACACACGCCGATGTTGCTGCTGCTGCTGCTGCTGCTGCTGCTTCTGCTAATTTGCTACTACACGCCGAGGAGATAGCCAATATAAGAGATCCTACAAGGGATGCCATATATACACGGGCGGATGAGTCGATTTATAGACAGTCTTATTAGATTAGCTGTGAGATTAGATTTCGCGGTTAATTTCGTTTCGTTTCGCGCATGGTATATAATAATAGTGGATGTATAACCCGTACTCGGACTTTGACCGAGCGAGAAAAAAAAATTGTTAATAAGCAAGTCTTACTCGTGTACCATTTGGCCTATCAATAGCTCCGACGTATATTCGCGCGCAAAAATTATATGTATAGAGAAAAATTACGATAGTATGAACATCCAAGAATGGGGGGCGAGTCTTAACCGATTCATGCGCCGAATTCACACTGTATAAGTGTACAGTGCTCCGTGTGCACAGATGTATATATAAAGCACCCTCGAGAGCAGTACACGTACACATATATAGGGCGAGCCACACACGTTCGAGTGCAGCCGAGCCGAAGAGCTGACCATTGCCCGTCGTCGTGAGCGATGCCTCGCATAAGTCGTCGTCTTCTTGGTCAGGGCTAAAGGAGCGGAGGATATACTCGACTCCTCCTGCGATGCTTTTGCAGTATATAAGTGAGGTACACACACTAGATATAACCCTGGCAATAGTCTCCAGGGCCGATTACTTACGCGTACCGCTGCTACTGCTGCTGCTACGTTTATACGTTTATACGTCGACGGAAATTATGTGAGCTGCTGCTATACGGCGATCGACCCGGCAAAGATTTACAATTCGCACTGCGTCGCTCTCGATTTTGTTTTTATACACCTTTTCTTTTCCTCTCTGCCGCTCATCCGTTCTTTTTTTTTTTTTTTTTTTCGTGTGCTTTCGACGATCCGTATACGTGTATATACGTGAGCTCGAGCCACCCCCGCTTTGCATTTTAATGCAGCGAGGTACTGAGCGAACGATTTTCGTGCGTATATACGTACCACTACGCGTTACACTCTCGGCGTTTTATGCGCCTTTATATAAATTTTCAGGCCGTAACGAAATTTCGCGGGGCACGCAAGTATACACGAGGCGAGATTTAAGTAAGCGTGAACTATATTATATGTATACGGATACGGTTTACGGATACGCGTCGTTTGACTCACGGAGAGGGCGCGCGGCGTTGAACTCGCGCATAATTTATTTCATCTCGTTTAAACGAGGCTCGCTTTGAAAATAGGAACGAGGCTACTTTGAGAGAAAATCTTTTTGTTTTGTTTCGTTTGGTTGTCAGTATATTTGAAGAGAACTAAAAAACTACACACGTATCTTCAGTGAAAATCCCCACTGTTTCCTGGATAGTTTTTGGTCATTGAAACAGTTTCTTGGACTTAAAAGTGCCATAGAATAAGACGTATAATTTAATCGAACATAATTCGTTAAATCCACATTTCGACTTATACAATTATGTTTACTTTATCACTTGCAGATTTTCAGATAAAGGTAGTCGCCATCTAGTGGTGAACGCACTTGGTATTATTATTGTATTTAAAGCAGTTGAAATCTGTTCGTAATTTTCTCAAACAGTTAAATGGTCATTAAGAGTCATTTTAAATGCGTTTATTATTTTTTTAAAATAGTTGTAATGAAAAATTGTCAAAAAAAAAAAAATCAATTGATGATATTTCACTTTGAAATATTGCCGTGCTAGAAATGCCTAATTAGCAAAATTGACCATATACCATTTTTTTAAATGCATCACCATGATCAATTGGCCTGTGCTTGGCGAAATTGTTACAATTATGTTTAAAATATGAAAGGCAAATCAAATGAACTGAGAATGACAATTTGACTGTTTTCAAAAATTCAGACCAATTTCCAATCACTTTCAAAGAATAGTACCACTTCAAGGATCCACCACAAGATGGCGAGTACCTTCATTCGTAAATCTGCAAGTGTCCAAGTAAAGATTATCGTACAAGTAGATTGGAAAAATGACGAATAGTAAAACATATGGATTTTCAGAGAGAAAAAAATCAATCTCCGTTATCGCGTTACGTACAATTGAAAAATATATAATACGCGCCTACAGCAACGACGACGACGACGGCGACGATGATGACGATGATAAAAATAAATCTCAATACAAATCTTGAGAGTAATATCCACGCACACAGCGCGCACGCCGCGGCGAAACAAGCATATTTCCGAAAGCGAGAGAAAGAGAGGAAAAAAGAGGGTCGGTCCGAGCGAGAGCCGGGCACGTACGTATACCAGAAGCGGGAAAATCGAAAGCCACGCATTTATCATAAAGCCCCGGGTCAGTATCGAACTGACCCCTATCCATATAATCTCGAGCACATACTCGCTTCTCATTCTCTCTCGGCTTGAGCTTATCATTAATTCACACGGTGTGTGTGTGTGTGGGTGTTTGTGTATTCGCTGATCCCAGGGATATAAAAATAATTTGCTTTATGGAAACAGACGCGTCCCTGCCCCGCGCGTATATATATGTATACGGAAAATATCGTCATCGTTCGGACCTTCCGGGAATTACCGCGAATAAATCACGAGAAAAGAGAGAAAGAGAGAGAGAGAAAACACTCACTCCTCCTCTCTTGTGTTGCGTCTGGCCACAGAGCAGTTGTATAATACGGCGAGCCGCGCGGAAAAGAGTTTTTCTGTTTTGCTTACACGACACGCGCAGCTTTCCTCGAGGACGTGTGTGTGTGTGCGGTCGGCCACTATATGCCGGAATGAAAAAGGGACTTTTCCAAAGTCTCGTTTGCCAGCAGCTGGACCAGCAACGAGCAACGGTTCGTGTACAATAACTCGAGCTCGCAGATCTAATGACATTATGGATGTATTCGTACCGCACGACACAATTTTTCTCTCTTATACGATATCGCGACCAATTCGTAGGACGCAAAAGTTTGGAAAGATCCGACGTATACTGTATATTATTTATTATACCCCACGCTGGCCGCTTGGGATCGTGCATATTGAAATATTCATTCGATACATTCGGGCTATAGTTTTCGAGTGCAAGTGATATTTTCGCGGTTAAATAATGCGCGCAGAGCCGAACTTTCGGTCCGACGTATCGTATATATTGAGAGTAGAATTCGATACTATACAGAGAAAAAAAAATCGTACCCCCGCGCTCGACTGTTATAGCTTAAACAAGTGAATCGGCAAACACACACGGATCATCGGCCCGCGCCCGTGTAATGCAACTACCCGACAGAAACTCCAAAAACGAGTCATCGATACGCGTTGCATTGAGAGCAGCGTACGCTATACATAATGCAGACGTATCAGCTTCGAGTGCGCACCGTGTTGTACTACGTGCATCTGTCAGAAATTGCCTCAGCAACGCTTTTCTTGGTCAACAGAAGTAGCAGTAGCACAAAAAAACCACCACCAGCAGCTCGGCGTATTATGTATATGTACAGCATATCGGCGCAGAGTAGCTAGTGTATACTTTTAACACGCGTATATAAGCACACAATTACGCATCGCGTCTGTTGCAAGTAAGAGAGATACAGAGAGAATCGCATCTCTCGCGAAAAAGAGCCTCATCCCCCATCGTGTGCCGCGCTCTATGTACACATACAAGGGTCATCGTCATATGTTTGCCTCTTTTAACGAGCGCAACCTGTTGTGTGTGGCGCTGCACACTGGGTACATTGTGTATATACACCGTAGGCCATCGAAAGAGATAAACTCGAGCGCATCTTTATTATTATGTACGGCAGTCGGCGTCTAAAAGAAAAAAAAAAAAGTAGATGTATGTTGCTGCCTCGGTGGGTGGCAATTCTCAATGCGTATACGCAACCCGCACGCACGGCCCTATATATCATAGCGCGACTGCAGCTAAGCGACGCGCCACGCGATCTCTATATATACACTCGATTGTCGTCTAGCCGCCAAATGTCCGCAGAGATCGGTTACGCGTCGCTTAGCCCGCAATTTCATATCACGTATTCAACGACAGGTGCGCGGGGGGGATAGCTACTAGTGGTACACAACCCGAAGAGAGAGAGAGAGAGAGAGATAAGAATTTTCAACTACGACGCGCTCGCAAAGTTTACAGTTAAACGAACGACTGCGAAAATTTCCTAGATAGGATTATAAAAGAGATCACGCGCGCGCGCGCGCGCGTTTCGAACTTTTAATAGAGAAGAGCACTGTGCGCTGCGCTGCGGGACTAAACGCGTATTAACGATCACAAGCGGCTCATTTGATTATACGATTGCGGGGGATGATTCGCCGACTACCGTCGGTGCACAGGGGGTCCGCACGTCTCTCGATTCTCGTATACGCTTCGCTATGTCAATTGGATCAATTGGATTAGAAGCGCTTCGGCGGCATTTTATACGATCAATTACACCTTTTACAATACTATAATGCTATACCCAATTCTTCCGGCAATCAGATCGCCCGATTGCCCCGACGAATGCTGACGAGAGCTAGTATATAAGGTGGAATGAAGATTTCGCTTGCTCGTTCATTTCACTTTTTTTCGACTTTATTCGATGAAAAAATACATTACAAAAATATATGATACATGATCGTGTCGTGTGCTAATTAGTACACCGTGTAGCAGAAGCAGCCGCCGTTGCCGTCGCAGAAGCCACCGCTGGGATAACCCAAGCGTTTGCACTTGATGTTGCACTTCAGCTTGCTGCACGTGCTGGCTGTACGAGATAAAATTTAATTTAATTTATTGCCGCTACTGACCAACGTTCGAATCGATAATGCGAATGTTAATTAATTAACTGATACGCGCCGTTCCACTTACGATTATTCTTACAGCTCATTGCCATTCCGATCAACGCGACGAGCAGCAGAATTGCGACCAATTTCAGCGATAACGACATTTTCAATTTGATCCTGTTTTTCCGGAGATGGCGACTGCGCGACACGACACGATGCACAAAAACGCAACGCGACTGAATGCGAAACGACGCTCCGACGCTTGGCTTTTTATACGCGAAATATTTCATCATTTGTTCCACTGTGTCTCTCTCTCTCGCTTCCTCGTTAAATATTTACAACTCGGTGTCCGGCCGATGCACTAGCGCGCGCGCACGTATCAATTTCGAAATCGCCCGCGCTCCAACGTACAATTATTCAACTCGTTGCGAAAAATATTTACGCAGCGACAGGCAAAAGCAAAATATCAACAATTGTTTTATTGACATTGCAAGGAAACAGGATGAGGTTCAATGTCGTACGAAACGATTATATCAAGAAGAAAGTATACAGAGTCGAAAGAAGGAAAAAAATCTATCGAGCTTTTTATACATCGTCGGTCGCGTTCGCCGAGTTTTAAAGTACACGCGCCAAGATAATTCAACTCTCGGCTGCTCCTAGCTTCTCGCGGGGACCATTACGTATATGTATGTGCGTGTGCGGCCGTGCAGAGGCGGTATTTGATAGCAAACAAGCTAGAGACCATCAAATTCAAGACAGGAGCACGCGGGCATACTTCTGAGGCAGGGACGACTTTACTCTCTATGTGTGTCTACTGTGCATAAAGCCAAGCGGAATAGAAGAGATGAGACAAAGAGCAAATTCGCGTTTGTTGTAGCGTGTGTGTCTGTATATATATAGACGCGAGCAAAAGAGAGAGAGAGAGAGGATAGTCTTCCCCATAAGTATCGCATATGTCAGGGCTCGCCCTATAGCGTATACACACACAGACACACATATACACAGATATAAGCTTCGCTGTAGAAGTTGTCAGGGTCGACGACGACGACGACGACGACCATCCATCGCTTCGTGTATGAGGGAGAATAGATGCACACGCGCACACATACGCACAAACACATTTATGGATATTCGGTGTACTCATACAGACGCGCGAAAAAGGGATGTATTATGGGCTAAGAGAGAGATGTGCGAGCTTGATCGAGGAGCTCTGTATACATACATGTATCGCGCGCGAAAGGGGAGTAAGATAGTTGGTAAGAAGGAAACAGGGTGGATGCCAGTGCTAAAAAATAACGCGAACGATAATGGCCAATGTATCGGGACAGTCGCCTTACGTATACGTATTATATATAAGTTCAAAACTAAGTAAAAAAATATCCTATCCCCTGGTCTATAGCGATGGTATTATAATGTACAAAAAGTCGAGTCTCGATGCGCGTGTAATATATGCTGATTCACGATGATATCGAGGACGAGACTTTTTTTACGAGAGAACATGTCGAGTACGATTCGTTTTCTTTGCGTTCGGTAGCGACGTGTTGTTTTTTGGAAAGATGATTTTGTAAAATTGGTCGAAAAAATGATGGATTAAGTAGTTTCAAATTTCAAGTTTACAATGTGTAATTACGGCGACGAACTTAACGAAGAGTCGCATTGTTCTATTCTCTTCGTAATGTAAACATCATACTGATGTATTGAAATTCGAATACATAATACTGGAAATATATCTTGATTTGATGCATATTACTTATACAATTATTTTGACTTTGTCACATGCAGATTAACAGATCCAGGTACTCGCCATCTAACGGTGGACGCTGGTTTTAATTATGATTGAGTTTATGTACATTTTTTATTCAACCACTTAATTATTATTAAAACATTAATTTGAATTTTCAGATACTTGAATTTTTAATTTTTTTATTTGAATGTCTGATTTTACATTAATAAATTTGCACTTGATTAAAGGTTTTTTTTTAACTGTGTGCATCGGGTAAATAACTCAATAAGTTTAAAAGTGTTATCGATTTAAAATTATTTGACAGCTGTTATATAATCACTTTATATCTTTAATTAAATGCTTTGATATATTATTGAATGAATCAAATTGTTATATTTATAAGCAATTTATTCAATCAAATCAATTTTGTAGTAATACCTTCGAATTATTTTCTTTTCAGTGTGATTTTTGCGTAATTGGGTGTTACCTCGTAACAGCCAACCATTGAAATTTATGTCAAATGGCTCAAGGAGTCGAGACAAGTACTTTTAACCACGTATTTACACACAAAAGCAGTCACCGAATACATCCGAGCCGCATAAGATAGTCTCAACCTGTTTTGACAAAGCACAAAGGATCAGGCGCGCGCCCGGGCTAACGTGTTAGTTTTGGATTCACTTTGTGCTCCCGGGGAGATTATTGCGGCTCTTTTATACATACATGTACGTAACGCCGAACGGGATGAGAGCTCCTTTTCCTATATATACGTTAGTATCCCTTTTACAAGGGCATTGCTGGTTGTACGCGCGCAGTGAGCCAAGAACGCTTGAATAAATACGATTTCGACAAATTATGTTTTCGTATAGCTCGAAACGTATGAATGAGATTTGCGTCGAAGCTGCCAATAAAAATTGCTTTTGCAAGCCTGTCGGTAGATTAGCGGTAAAAAAAAATTATTCATAAATTTTGGATTATTCGAACATACAAAATCGTGTTACATATAGTATTGTAATATTTTAGATTGTTTCAAAATGATTAGTTCGGTATTTCTCTATAAAAAATTTATTGATAAATACTAACACATTGAATTTACATAGATACGTTGTAGTAAGATACGTAGTAAGATTATTCCAAAATTGGAGAAACACATAGTACCATAATGAATGAAAATGTTTGAGTAAGTCTTCTGAACCAATGCACTACATCGTACATTGCGATTATTGGCACAATTGAACGTACATTTTATACATTTATTTAATCATAGGACGTGAGTCACGCGTCATATCAATCATTACTTCAAGCGTCTTGATGTGGGTTTCAAGATTGTCATTTTGTACAAATATGTCTAACTACATGTACATG
Organism: Trichogramma evanescens; assembly: GCA_902732785.1. Lineage (NCBI taxonomy): Eukaryota > Metazoa > Arthropoda > Insecta > Hymenoptera > Trichogrammatidae > Trichogramma > Trichogramma evanescens. The sequence goes on along the minus strand of CACVKI010141796.1, from coordinate 1,407 downwards.
GGCGGGTAATACACAATATAATACATACGAAAATCTGTCATACCTAAAAAGGAAAACTAAGACTGACGGTCTTTATACACTGAATCGATGTCTGTTGAGATAAATCTTTGTTTGGAATTTCTTTCCGTAAATATCCCACGCATGCGTGATTTTATTTTGCACCTCATCTATATGAATTTTGAGACGATTGTTTTGTAAATATGATCTTCCGAATTAATTACATTCATATATAACACCATTGTGGATCGAATCCATGTGTTTTTTGAGTTTACTGCTGCGTGAGAATTTCTTTTTGCAAATATTGCATGCATGTGAAACACTATTGTGGGCCAAATCGATGTGTCTATTAAGTAACCTCTTCTCTGAAAATTTCTTCTTGCACTTATCGCAAGCATATCTGACACCATTGTGCACCTTATCTATATGGATTTTCAGGGTAATTTTTCGGGCAAATGACTTTTCGCACTCATTACATGCATGTCTGACACCATTGTGTACTCCATCTATGTGGATTTTCAGATTAGCTTTATGTGAGAACGACTTACCACATTGATTACATGCATGTGTAACACCATTGTGCACCGTTTCAATGTGGGTTTTAAGATTATATATTTGTGTGAATGATTTTCCACACTCATCACATGCATGACATACACCATTATGCACTGCATTGAGGTGTCTGTTGAAATTAGTTTTATATGAGAATTTACTTCCACACTCATTACATGCATATGTGATACAATTATGCACTGAATCGATGTGGATTTTGAGATACCATTTTCGTGAAAATGACTCCCCACACTCATTACACGCATGTCTGATATCTCTATGTTTCGCGCCGTTGTGGAATTTGAGATCAAGTTTTGTTTTAAATTTCAATCCACATGTATCACAAGTGATACTACTATTCACTTTATCGATGGATGTTTTGAGTCTATGTTTATAGATTGATGTTTCTTTAACTCTTTTCTTATCATTTTGCTTACTGAGTTTGCAGTCAGAATTCATAGTAAATTTTTCTGCCTCTTCACCAAAAAATTCTTCTTTTACTACCCCAGCATTTTCTACTTTTATTGTTTTTTGAGTTTGATCGCTGAATATCATATTCTGCAAATGATTTTCAGAATAATCCTCCATTTTCTTAACTACTAATAAACCCGTGTCGGGCTTTGCGTCTTTGCACTCGAAAATTATTTCCATGTCTTCATGAGGTTCAGTTGTTTCATCATATTCTTGTTTAAGCTTTTGGATCTGAAATAAAATTCAAATGATATGACGAATTTTGATAATAGATATTAATACTACAACATAATTATCAATTCTTACTAAATTTCCATGCATAAATTGGGAAAATTCAACATTTTGAACATCATGGGCCTTGTCAATTGTTTGATAATCTTCATTATC
>CACVKI010141794.1:0-22365 GCA_902732785.1 Trichogramma evanescens | reverse complement strand
CTGTACATCACGGTAAATTTAAAATTTTAAAATTCCGATCACGGCGCTGGAAAGCTGAGAAAAAATCCTATCAAAAAAGTCAATAAAAAAAATTTTTTTTTTGTTGAGATTTTAGGTACCTTTCCCCCCTTAAGTATAAGTGCAATAAACTCCGAGGCATTCTCGTATCAGACGAAAGCAGGAAAAAGATGAACGAAAATAATAAATAATTATAATGATATTTATAATAATAAGAGCAAAGATACTCGTAAGAATATCAGATCGAACAAAAAAAAGAGAAGGATTCAGTATTTCATCGTGGAAATTGAAGAAGAAGAAGAGATTTTATATTATATATTTTTATCCGTTCTTGAATATAAGATCCCGCATTGTACGCGAGTGTACGTTCACTATATGCTAGTCGAAACAATCCGTCTGAACGATCGTCGGGGGAGTCGAGGTTTCTTTTTAAATTCTTTTTTTCTTTTTTGGTAAATTAACGCGTGAAATGCTCTTGAAGCAAATAAACACATATTTATTTATATTTTTATCAACGCAATATATCAAAAAAAGAAAAAAGTTAAAAGTGGAAAAAAGTGAAGAAGCCAAATTCGTATAAATCAAAAAGACAGCTAAAAGCGTTTAGATATATAACGTGTGTACACGACGAGAGAGAGAGAGAGAGAGAGAGAGAGAGAGATCGAGCCATACACACATACGCAGTTGCACGCAGGCCAGGGCTTTTAAATTTAGAATTGCGAACGCGCCCGCGCACCGCCTCATGCCGGTTTCGGGATATATAATACACGCACACAAACGAGAAGCCGCGCAGAAGAGACTTTGTATCTCTCTCCAAGGAAAGAAGGGATATACGCGTTGCAGCAGCGGCACCACCACCCGATGCTGCTCTCGCACATCGTCAATTTTTTTTTCTTTTCTTTTTCGAACGACTATTTTTACTTACACTCGCGCGATACATACACGTATATATGATATACTCGAAAATCCCGTCGTACGTGTCACACGCACACAGAAAAAGCCAAATGGGAACGAAGTAAACATTTTCTCTGTCGATCTGGTCTGCGTACATTTTTCTCTCTGTCTCTCACTCTCGTCGTTTTTTTCTTTAAATGAAATTTATTTTTTTATACTCGATTATTTTTTGATTGATAATTTGCGACAGAAGCGAGAAGCACGGTGTCATTCTGCGCGTATAAGTCGTATCTATATTTTTTATTTGAGAAAATTTCTCGACGAAATAAGAAATTCGCTCGATGCGCGTGTGTGTACCCCCTTTAGAAGACGGAAATAACCGGAGCATTGAGTCAACAGTATTTCACGCGCTCATCTAAACATCGCATATACATATAAAATGTATACCGGCGGTATACATGGCCAACGAACAAAAGTCAAATATTTAAAACGCAAAACGCCGAATATGCGCACGCGTCTATAATTGATATTTAGGACGAGAAATAGGAGCTCCATTTTTCGGCTCTCGATGATTTGATATCGTAACGAAGTGCCGTATCTTAGATTATCTATAAAATCAAATCTACAAGATCTGAGACGGTGGGCATAATGTTAGATCGAATATTTTATATAATTAATTAGCCTAGACATTTTCGAGACTTTTGTCTCGTTTCGAATCTTAATGTCGATCGCGGCCTCGAACAACGCCGTCTTTTCTTTTTACTTTTTTTTTCTTTAATTTTATTTTTGCTAGCGAGCGACCGGAGTTTAATCGTATAGATATATATATATATATAAACGTTATTTTTATTTTTCTATTTAAATGATGCATCCGTGACGCATATTTTTACAATTTTCTTTCTCCATCGCGCGTCGGAAGTGAAGGTTGTAGACTTATACATATTCAAATTATTTTACCTTATACGTTATAATCCATATCTATATATTGCTCGTTCATATTTTTTTGCGTTTACTTAATTTTAATGTTTTATCGTCGTTATTGTTTTCTTTTTCGACTTAGAGTATTTAGGCAAACGAAAAATCTGCTGAATTTATATAAATGTTAACTTTATTAGATTTTATTGAGTAATCGTCATTAACGATCTATCGAATTAACGATTAACACAGTACTGCTGCGAACAAAGCAAGTATTACACTAGAATCACCAGACAATTTAAAATAAAAAAGTCGAATCCCTAGGGCTGAAATTGATACATTGGGTTAATTTACATCGAAATAACAATACGTAATATCACGCGACTAAAAAAAAATGAGCCGACGAGTATTTAACACTAACTTCATGTAACGTTCATTGGTCAGTCTGTTTTGTTTTTCCTGTACGAATAATGAACTGTTCAAAACTTACGAGACTTAATTTTCGCCAAGTTTAATTGGATTTTCTCGCGTTACGAAGAAAAAATTAGTCTAACCATTTTTATATTATTATCGATATTAACGTCCGTTTATCCTGCACGATTCCACTATTAATCAATTTTTTTTTTGTATCGATACGAAACCGTGTACTTTCGATTTTTGGCTCGACAAAGCTAATCTTAATTATCATTTTTTTTTCTCTCTCGCTCTGATTAATAATTAATAAAAATATCGTAAGTTGCATTGGTTGTGATAGTACATTGTATTTTGTACGCGTTCGAACGCGTCGTTTATGGAATCTCAAGGATGACGGTGCTCTACACGTTATTTACGTTTCTTACAAAATTATCCGGTGTCTATTTACGTAGAATTTTGCATTACAAACGTAAAATATATATTTTATTTTTTTACATTTACAACGATTCTAAAAAAGCATCTCACACACTTTAACGCGCGCGCGCCTATACGTCACGGCGCGCGCAACAACGAACAAAAAAAAAAGAAAGGAAACACAGAAGTATTAAAGTATTGTTATTGTTTTGTTAATGTTGTTGTTTTGTATACAATATTATATTCTTTACTCGACTCGAGTGTGACTGCGGTTTAGTCGCGATGAAAACTTGCACGCGCGTATTATTAGTGTGTACGCGAGATTTTCGAGCTCGTTACGCTCGTAAAACAAGCGAAAAATACTCTGACGAAGTGCCAGAACGCGCGTGGCTATGTTATATACGTTTACTAGAAAAAGAAACGAAATGATTTATTACACGATATAAAATAGTGTGCCTAGGGACCAAAAAACGCTCACGTTAATCTCATTTTCGCGAAGACAAAACAAACGAAATAGGAAAGAAAATCGTTTTTAATACGTTGGTTCTAGCGTTTACTTGCCTCATTTTTGTTAATAAAAGAAGAAAATACGAATAGAAAATGAAGGCTTTAAAAATCGGTTTAAAAAAAATAGAAAGAAAGTCAATCGGGACACGTGCACGATTCATACTTACGATTTTTATTTATAATACTCATCATAATGATACTCGGTAAATTAAACGAATCATCTTTTTTACGGATACGTTCATTTGAAATTTCACGATAGATCTGTGCTTTAGCTCATAATAAATATTTATATGTTATATATACACACGAGATATTAGTCGTCTCTGTACGCACAATTTTCTGTGCGTCAAGAAAGGACTTTGAGTTGTAATCTAATCGACGTACAAAAAAAAGGAAAAAATCTTCGGTAGACAAGATGATGTGTTCTTGCACGGACATGACCTCGTCTCTCGTTAAGTTCGTTTGAATTATTATTGTTAATGACGCGTCCACTTTGTATAAAAGTATAGGCGCTAATTTTTTTTTTTTCGTTTAGTTCTCTCTACTATATTTTTTAGGATTTAGAATCTGATTTTTAAGCCAGAAAAAATACCAATACAAACGTACATCACAATAGTGCTAAGGTTCGAGCGTTCGAATTACTTATTACACCAGCTCATAGATAGGATAATTATTTATGAGTTTAAGAATTTTTAAAATAGATAGCTGAGCCATATTCATGTTTTTACAATACCGCATTACAAGAGAGCATTACAATTTTTATCAATCTTCGTTATAATTCAATTGTTAAGTATATTCGTACGTATAGTCGTAAGTGAGCCATATATCGACATTTTTTTTTTGCTACGAGAAAGTAGGTAATTTTAAAAGTGTCCAAGGGCATGACAAAAAAAAAAGAGAGAAAAAGAAAAATTCGATTATGCATAAAACGTGCAATAATGTTACATCAGCTTTAAATCAATGTGCAATAGTTCAGCGCCATAAATGTATTTGAATGTCGAGTGTATATGACTTGGAAGGCATCGATGGGTTGCCAAAATGACAAAAGCCATAACGAATTCATGAAACAAAAAATTGCGTTTTCTGTCGATTCTCTCAATAACCATAAACAAAAAAAACGCACAAAGCATAAGCCAGTCTTTACAATACATCTTGAGAGGAGAAAAATTTATTTATATTCAAATACGCGTTTGTGCGCGCATGAAAATTCGAAATATTTATACACGCATACGGCGACATGAAGTGTTAGCTATAATTAAATATTATGTAGTACGTAAGCACAGTAATTTTATCATAATTTACAATTATTACATTTATATTAGATATACATATATTTATCTAGAATTTAAGCAAAAAAAAACCATGTATGTTGAATGTTAATGTTTTACTTGGGCGTCAACAGGTGTTGCGGGTGCTGCTGCGAAGCAGCGCAGGCATTTAGGCCAGTTACGAGAACACCCTTATCAGAGGGCGGGCGCACTCTCGTGAATGCGCCAATCACCGTGCGGCCCACTTAGCGACGCCCCCTTAAATGATTATTTATTTTAAGGCGCGTTATGCGAGCCCACGGCTGAAGGTTAGTTTTTCTCATTCTTGTCAATGATTTTTTTTTTATTATTATTTTTATTTTTATTTTTATTTTATTTATTTTTATTTTTTATTATTATTATTTTTAAATCGTAAAAGTTGCAGCTATTATTTTTAATGCAGTCGTGACAGAGAACCACAACCCCACGAAGCGACTCGTTCGTTACGAAAGTTAACGAAAAAGTTGCCTCGTGCGGCCCAAAAAAAAAAGAGTAATTTGATATTATTTATGTTTTTTATCTCATGTGCATTATAGCATTATACCATACGTACATAGATATTGCGCTCAAGATCGCGTATCTAGCCAACAAAAAAAAAACAAAAAACAATTTCGGTGCGCAGACTACGTTGATATCTTTATGCCCCCTGTATCGATTGGGTGCGCACCTTGCCCTCCATACAAAAAAGAAAGCAAATCTTATTCTTTTTTTTTCTTCATTTGTCACTGTATCGTAGTATTTTGTTTACGAGCACGATTCGTTGGAAGACGTTGAGAAAAAAAAACCGGAAGCGAAGGTAAGGTCAAGGAATAGGTAAAAAAAAAAAAAGGAGAGGCGTAAAGGTAGAATAACGCCGTTAATCGGTGACCACTCCGGTGCTTACGTGTTATTAGCGTATATATTACATATTAAATGTTGATGTTGCGAAATTTTTTTTCTCTCCTTCCACCGAAAAAAAGTGCCTATATACATCCAGAAAACGTTTCACCACTCAAACCATGTTGAATACATCCGAATACCAAGCATTTTTTATCGCTCGAATTATTTGATCTATGATGATACATAATTGAAATACACTGAAAGTTTTTTTATTATTGGCAACTTGCGCCTGTGGAACGCAAAATGTGTTTTTTTTTCGTTTTCATTTTCGCGGCGACTGAAGCAAAGATCTGATTATACAATTTTAGATTGTACACTCGAAGTATGTTACAAGGGGTGAACTCATACCCGCCCGATCTTTTGATTTTGTATATATAAATGATATATGCCACTGAAAAAGTTATATTACGTTGTGACAGAAAGAAAAAAGAGAACAAATAAATATTTATACGAAAATAGAAAAAAAAAATTAACACGTGTCTCGGCTTCTTATTTCATGAGAACAAAAAAAAACGATGAAATAGAAGAAAAAATAAAAGAAAGCAGGGGTGGCAACGCGTCGCGAGCTCGCGTATCGATTCTCTTGCCGATTCTCTCATCATTGACGTCGTACTTGAGCGTGCTCCGTTTTGCTAATATAATACTTCTTTAATAATTTTCCGTCCAGTCCTTTGCATTCACCGGGGTTTCGATCATTAACGCCTTAATCGATTAATCCAAAAAATTTATTGAGTCAGCATTCACGCTTGAATTATCTGAATTTCATATCATAATTGACGTTAACTATTTCTATTGCTCTTCTGTAAAAGTATGTAGACTTCAATTAACCGATTATAGAGTACTGACTTGATAAATGAAAACGCATATATCTCTTACAACTAGAAATTTGCCTTTACAATTAAAAAATAACGTAACTATCTTAAATTTTCAACAACGAAAAAATAATAATACGATGTGGAACAAAATTTATTTGATATCTTGGATCGATGATGAACGACCACACTAATGTAACTTAACCAAAAATTCATTATCTTCACAAGTTCGCACTGCGCAGCAACATTTCATTTTATTTTATTTATTTCTCTTTTTTAAGTAAACTAACCATATAAATGCTCCACACGGCCAAGTTGACACTAACTTTGTTTAGTTTAATTTTTTTTCTCTCTCTCACTCATCAAATTTAATTGTTCGCGTTTGAACGAATGCATATCCGCGCGCATGTAATAATTTTATCCTAAAAATTTTTTCATAATTATTTGCTACTTTCTTTTGCATAATCTTATTCACTATATATTGCGTAATTTTTATTGAAGCGTATCCGCACACTTCACGCACTTATTTCATTATTCGTTGAAAGCAAAGAAATTTAATGTCGCGAATTACTTCTTACAGATTTTGCTTCTGACCCATGCCTGATTATAATTTTACCCTCTGTATTAGTAATCAAAGCTGTTGCAATTATTTTCCGATTACTAGTATCTGACGAGCCTTTTAGACGCACCCGCTTTCTGGGATATTCTTTTTTTTAGTGTATAATCTCATTATTAAAAATTATTAAAAATTATGAAATTAACTAAATTTTATCATATTTATACGAATTTTACTTAGACTCATGTGTATCGTTTATTAATCTTAAATAATATTTTAAATAATACGTGCTTACGAACAAATTATGGTAACAAAAGTACTGGCACCTTTATATATTATACATTTATATAATCAAAATAATGTTCATCATAGGGTTTTTGGTGGCTGGTGTGCACCCAAATTGATGATAATAAGCGTCAATTTTTTCTACGATCATCTCTCATAATTACGCCGATCGTAATAACTCTTTTTTCTTCCAATCGATTATGTTCATCTATCTTTTGTGTACTGTTGATTACATTAATGCACTAAAAAATAAACTTAACTGAATTTTTTAAAAACACCTGTTTTACGTGAAATACTTTCGGTGACGAACTAGTTGATTTTTAATTCTTGAAGTATACGCAAGTTATTAACTTAAAATTTTAACTAATTTTTTCAAAGTCGGACAAGTTCAATTGATCTACACTGAAAAGTTTGATCGAATTGGAATGAAAAATAAAATCCTATTTTGTCCAATTGGCAAAACCCTTTTAAGATCGACCGCTGTTAACGAACCGCAATGTATACAACAATTTTATCGTTAACAAAAAGCGCAGGTATCTCGCCATATCATTCATTTTTAAATTTACGATTTTATCGTTTTTTTTACATAAAAATAGTAAAAAAGAAACAGCTCTCACGAGTCAATAATAATATCGTTTTACGTATGTGATGATTCAAAGGCTTTATAGACTAATCAATGTTATACTGACTTTTGGAATAAAATAATAATTTCTCTCGATCGAACAAGTTAATAATATTCAAGTGCAAAGTGACACTCTACATATGATTTGCAATTTGGCAATACAAAAAAAAATTACGTAACTTCATTGTAGAAACTAACAATTACCATCATCTTTGAAATTCTATGTATCTATAACAACATTTTTTTGTTTACATGTAAACGAAATTATTAATCGTAACTTTTAACAAGTAAATATTAGAGCATCGCTTTGCACAACTGCAACATTACATTTTATAATAATGATAAAAATGTAAATTGATTATTTATTTCAGGTTGATATTCATGATATAATTATTTCAATTTTTCATGGAAATTTCAAGTAAACAATTTCTTTAGACATTAATTACCTGGAATGAATAAATAAGTTTGCATATTTCATAAAGTCAAAGGGTGTAAAAAGATCAGTACTTATCGTTTCACTTGTAAAATAGTCGTTTGTAAAAAGAAAGAGAAATGTGAAAAAAAATTAAATATCACGAAGTCACTAACGCTTGCTTATTTCGCTTGTACTACTTATCGATATTCTCTTTATACTTCACGTTGAATGGCAAAAATTATTTCCTATTCTAAATGTGACGATACTGCATAACACAAACTCTTACTTTTTTTCGTTTTTTTTAACTAATGGAGAATCATGTGACTTTTGAAAGATTTTTTTACACCCGCTGACAATTATATAATCAAAAATAATTAATGAAGATATTATTCACCAAAATCGAGAGATAAACTAACCAGACTGTTTTATTTTTTTCTTTCTTGTTAACCCTATGGTTGCCCATGGCCTCTAGGCTTGCGGAGTGCTAACAATGGATTACCCACACTACTCGTTCCCGTGCTAACACCTGGATTATTGGACAAACGCAGAGCATCTATAAATTACCTGAACATATATTATAATAATAGGCATATACATCAGCGCGCGTTCAATTGCGAGGCATTATCAAAATTTCTCTATCATTTTTTTTTCTTTCTACTTCTATACGATAGCTTTGACTTTTTTTTTAATTGTTACTCCTCAACGGTGAATACTTTTTTATTGCATCTTTGTTATTATTATTATTTTTAAATCATGTTTACGAACGAGGTGTATAAGAGACTCGTTTCATTTGCTCAAATCGTCGTCGCCTCGTCGCCGTCGTCGATGTTAATTTCGCCGCTTCTCTTTCTTCATTTTTTTTTCTATTTGTTCGAACCTTCTCCTCCTCGATCCTTTCTTACACTGACAAACTTTACTTTTTTTTTGTACAATCATGTATTTCGAAATTTGAAATAGTTCATGAATCCGTTATTTTTTACCACGATATTTTTCAAGTATTTTTGAATTTGTTACTGCAACAAATTTTGTGTTCAAGTCCCGTTGAATGGCTGGATGGCGTGATAATCGCGCTATTGACTAGATTCCATAATCAATTTTTTGGTCAGTGTTCCCGTTTCTTCCAATTCCCTCTTCTTTCGAAAAATTTTATATTTTGACTTGTGTAAAAAAAAACAATCTTGGAAAATTATTTCGAGTCCTTGAAAGAAAGCGATGATTGTATGGTTTTACGGAAAAACGGCTCTGAGAAGGCGTAACGCAATACGACACTTGGACCTACGAAAATTAATCCAGAAGACTAAGAATCTCACTGTACTTATGCTGTGGCCGTCGATGAAAAATTGTCAGAAGATCCAGATAATGAGAGTTGACCCGACGACGATGACCGGCAACCGTTGCTGCTGTATGGGAAAAAAAAGACATGGAATTCAGGCACTCCCGCGAGAAAAGTTCATTTCTGCGTCGAAAAACATCAGCGTATATAATAAAATCAATTACTGTAAACATATTTTTGTAACGCGAAATTGACAAGGCAATCAATTTTTAATAGTCTATAGTCGTTAGAGTAATAGGTTGTAAGCGAAGAGTTTGAGCAATTATTCAAAGACAATGATCTGTGCCTTAAATATATTTACATATATATTATATATTATTTATACATATAAAAAAATGAACAACTGTAAATCGCGAATTATAAATTCTGTTAAATACATATTAACGAATTTATTTTTTAAGAAAAGAAAATACAAATTTGTTCAAAATATATTTATATATTATATATATTATATCACTCGCGAAATGTGAAGATACTGAAAGTATGAATATTTATAACAAAAGAGCATATATTTATCAATGTTGTTTCGACAATCGAGACGTAGTCTTCAAATTATTATTGGGGCTGTAAAACAGCCTTAAGAGATTGTTCGATTTACTTAATCTTTTATTAAATTTTGTAAATGTGAGTAAATTATTTTAAAAGTGCAACCTTATTTATAAGCAATTATTGTATCGTAGAATGAAGGGGTAATTTGGCATATGTAAAATTGTGTATAACACATGAATTTATGCGCACGCAAGAATCCAGGCAATATACAATATACATGTATATTTATGCATATATGCAAGAAAAAGATCGTATATATGCATAAATATAGATTCGTGTATGTGAACAAAAACAAAAAATATATATATTCTATGTATACATAAGTTATCATAAAATTTTATTTTTTTCATTCTTTATTTATATAAATTTCTGGCCTGCCATAAGATGTATGTGTACATGAACGATGGAGCAAGAAATTTTTAAGACGGTTAATTAGAGCCATCCGTACGAAAATTTCTATGACCCGTCCCGAAATAAATACTACGCGCGGATGATGAATAATATAAATATATATTTATTAATATTTATGATTATTTGATATCTCCCATTGTGTGTATATCCATTTTTTATTGTAAGTGTAACAATTTCATTTTTAATTTTCATCGATCATTCATCCGAGCATTATTGTATTTTCTTTCGTAGATATAACGATGATTTTTCTTATATCATTCTCTCTCATTCATGAATTTTCAAGGAGATTATTTCACTTTTCAGTAAAAAATTATATTACACTTAGATATAATAGTTGAAATGTTGATCTAGGGCAATCGGTAGCTTTTAATGTGTACCCGATTGCACAAAAAATTTGACAGCAGTGATTAGTCGACAAAGTACAGTTGCCTTATAATTTTGATGTTTTTACAATTATTATAACATTTTGAAAGAAAGATATGAATTTTCGATGTTTTTTGTTGTTATTGATAAGTAAATCAACTTATGATCAATTAAACTTGAATATTAATAGTTGTTATAGCAATGTATGTGTGCATGAATGAATGAATTAGAGAAAAATAATAAATTATTGAAGTTCAAAACGATCAAAATCAAAATTCACATTGTTGAAAATGCGTAGATGGAAAATATTTTTTGAATCATTGTAAAAATAAAATAATGAACGCACTTTGCTATTCATAAGAATTAGAACGAAAAAAAATGTCAATCATGGTTATTTGTTTACTGAAACATGTATGAATCTGTGTAAACGATCGAGGAATTGCAATGGCGCAACAAAATCATTATTAGTTGTTTTTCTTTTAAACGAGGCTTCTAGCTACGATGTGCTTTCGTAAGAGAGTTTCGCCAACAAAAAGCGGTTTAATAGCCAGATCTCTTCCACTAATTCGTAGATTTGAGAAAAAAATCTAAATGTTGAAATAATATAGTCTTCCCGATCTAACTGTATAAGAAAAACAAATTTATTGTTCATATTTTATTTTCAAGTTGATATACAGTTAAGTGAACGCACATATGACAATACAAATATATATTTATCAATATTTAATATAAAAATGATTTTATTATATCAAAATGGGCAGCGATGCAAAATATTATTATTATTAATTCTTTAAATTTATTAGTTTTTAAAGATGTCAAATTAGATTAAAAAATTCTAGATCTGATTATATAAATGATATAATATTATAGAATTAATAAAATAAATTAAGGCAAATAACGTATTTTGTGTGTTATTTTTGAGAGATTATACATATTTGAAATTTTCTTTATCATCAATTATAAAAATATAATGTTTTATGCCTAATTTGAAAAAGATTAATAAATATATTCCCATATGAAAAATTTCGTACCAGCAGTTATGTTAATGATTTCTTGCACTTTTAATAGAACGCGCACAATTTGTCAATGTGTAGACAATACCGACGGAAATTGTATTTTTCCGGGAGTAATATAGAGTACTTTTATGATTTATGACGTTAAACAACACTTGCGTCAAACAAACGACGTCAATAACTCTGTTAATGATTCAGTAAAAGGTAAAATAATAAATGAAACTGTTAAATGTTCTTTATAATACCAATTATTTATTGCATAAAATATTCGACAATTTTTCACTCGTCTTGTTGATTACTCAGTATTCAAAATTGTACCTTACATTCTTATAAAAAGTTCTATATTGGTTTTTACAAGTCAAACTAAAAGTTCATTGACAACATTTTCTTTATTTATATAATATATATACTTTTTTATGCTAATGTCAATCATTAATTATTGGCCTTTCATTGGAATGCTTTCATTATCAAACATGACATGAATAGGTTGATAATACATATTTACAATTCAAAATCTATACAACAAAACACAGAAAAAGATCTTGAAGAAAGTAAATATAAAACAGATTTTCAACTTTAAAACATAATTAAGCCTCATCTGTATCAGATTTTGTACAATAAAAAATATAACATTAGGCATGCATTCTTAATTTAACTAGTATACAATCTCATGCTATAAAATATTCTAAAAGAACTTGTCTAATTGAACAGAGATGTTCTACAATGGTTCAGTGTACAAAAATTCATTTCCAATACTAGTTTTTCTGAAAGTCCTCATAACATCGACAAAAGTAATACACTAGATAAATCTTTTAATTTAGAAAATCAATAATGCAATGGAGGTATAAAAAGGCCACTAGCACCCTTCCTCTTGTGTAGTCTTATTTTCTTCATTACGGATTGTAGTCATTATGATTGAGTATATGAATAAAAACCTCGCAGGTGGAAAACATTATAGACATTACCATGATGAAAGATTTAGCTGAGAGTCAAGGTGGAAAAAATTGGAAAATTATGCCATCCTGATGCTTTGAATAATTTGGAAAACAGCTGTAAAATAATTCACAATATTTTAGAATACATTGTGTCATTCGTAGTTTGCTAATAATAAGCAAAAGTAAGTGATAATCAATCTATCAAATCATGCATAAAGATATTTTTCTGTTAACATATGCATTTGACACAAGAATGAATTCAATTACATATGGTACAGTAATTGTGTCATTTTTGTATACCAGATGTTTGACTAAGTAAACGTTAGTTTCTTCAAGCATCAAGAGCTACTTATCTGTCATTGATTCAAAATTTAATATGAAAAAATGTGCAACACATTACACGCATCTTACCTGAGCCACATACGACGAAGATGAACAACGCCAAGAGCCATGGTCCAACGGGCGCAGACTCCTCTTGTTGTTTCTGCGATAAAAGAAATCAAAGCCATATCGTTAACTCGACTTTATCGTCATAAATTTGCTTTTATCAAAGCGATTCTAGTCGTCGCGCGAATTTACTATCAAAGTTATTAGTACATCAATAAATTGTCATTCGAAGTCGATCCAGCTGTTAATGAAAGCAGCCTAACCTCGGAAGGCCACGTACACGCGAATAATAAATTAGCCGACCAGCATCGAATGAAAATTGTTAGCGAAGAAAACTGTCACTGAGTGCCAGTCGTCCGAGCGATAATTTCGGCCCGAGCAGCTGGACGAATTGGCTCCGAACAATGACGTACCGCAACGTTCTGTACGCGTGTTTATTATTGACGATAGGCACGGCGTGCCGCGCTCAATATGCTCGCGAAAAAAATTAAGATACGAGTGCGACTCTTGTAGGGGTTGTTTTACTCACGGTGGATTTGGGCACGTTGCCGCGCTGGGTGATGAATTTCGTGGCTTTCTCGTTGGCGATGCGCATTCTCTGTTTGGGTGCCATTTTTCCTCGACTTTTTCGACTTCTATGAGCGTTAATACAAAAAAAGGGAACTACACTATACGGCAGATATATTGCACACTGGAGTGTCGTGGATGCGGCTCGCGTATTATATATATAACGTACGTGCGAGAGAGAGAGTTTGCGACTCGGCGATGTGTGCGCTCGTGTGTATATGTGTATATGTGATATTATGTGTGTGTACACATACTATATGTGTGTTTGTGTATATGTGTTATGGTGAAGGTGAATGCCGAATCCGCGATTCGCGAGAGCGAGACGGAGAGGAGGAATTTCGCGTGTGCGTGCGTGTGTCGACGTCGTGGCAGACGCACACTTGTCGCTCTCTTTTGCGCGGCGACGGGGGGGAAAATTCAATTATTGTTTGCGTTCGTCGTTGTAATACGTCAAAAGCGTTAGTTTTACATGGCAATGAGAGCAATACGGCGGACGGAGTACGCTGTTCGTTGCTCCGAAATGATTAATTTAGCGATTTGTATGAAAAAAATGAATAAATAAATAGTAAAGAAAAGGGTTTGGTTGGGAAAAGAATGGGCTTAAGATCAATTTGCGATTCACATTTTAAATACTTTTATTACCAACTGGAGTTAACAATATTTACAAATTTACATGGAAGTCTTTCGAGTGTAAAATTACCACGATTTATTCCTGCCTTTAAAGCCTTTGTAGTCGTTCATTATTACGGCGACGCTGTTTACTCTTTTTCAATTCCAATTCTGCGTTAACATTGTGATTAAGGAAAAACACGATATGTTATTGTATCAAAATAATATATGTTTATACATGAATTAATTAATTCCCTGAAATTGATAAAATTAGATTTTTTTCATTTTTTTTTTAAAAAGGATACTTAAATCGGTCATCGGTGGCTCTGCAAATCCGAACGATTTAGCCACTTTAGCCAAGTCCAAAGTTTCGATGTTGAATACATGCTTGAGGCTGTGCGAGTCGTAAGCTCGGATGTAAGATTTGAAAGCAGCTTTGGCCGCGGTATTTAGGGCATAATTTTTCGAAATCAACATCTCCAGCTATAATAATAATCGAAATTAGTCAAAGTTATCGGTACGATTTAATTTACTCTTTTTTATCATTATTCATTTTTAAATACTGAAAAATAAGGCTTACCTGACTTTGAATATTTGCGATTTTGTCCCATGAAAACTCATATTCATTTACTGGAACTTTGGCCTGCTTCAGATATCTTAGGAATCCCAATTCTTCAGGTCGAAGAATTAATAACGCGTGACCGGTGGAACCTTCGCCACGAGCGGTCCTACCAACTCTGTGGATATATTCCTTTAAAAAAAAAATTATTTTGTTGCATTATAAATGCAGAAAAAAATTGTCCAGATTACGTGTTCTATACATACTTTTACATCATCAGAGGGATCATATTGAACAATCCAATCTACATTTGGAATATCTAGACCTCTCGCTGCAACATCTGTACATAATAAAATACCAGTTTTGGCTTCGCAAAATTGGTAAAATGTCGTTGATCTTTTACTTTGTTTTTGTTTTCCCTGTAAAAAGTATGACATAAAAGATCAAGAAGTAATTCGAAATAAATTCAAGCAACATAATGAATATTTAAAATCAATTTCTTACATGTATGGATAGAACTGGAAGATCAATAGATGTTAAAAGTAGCTCATGAAATTGCACACTCATACAAGAACTGAAAAAGACCATTACTTTCTTGTTACGATTTTTTCTCAAGAATGCAAACAACATAAGAAATCTTCTTTCACTGGGACACACAACGTGACCCTGTTGTAAACCTTCATTGGTAGCTTTATCTTTATGGTCATCCACACCAACATAAATTGGCTCTTCTTTCAGTGCAAAAGCAGTCAAAGCCTCAGTTCTTTTAGTTTGTGTGGCACTAAAAAGCATTGTCTGTCGCTTTTCTGAAATAAAATTTTATAATAAATATAAATATAAGTTCCAATTGAAGTGGACAATTAAATATATCCTACTACTCACTGGGAAGAAGTTTAATAATTTGTTTTAAGTCTTCTTCAAAGCCAGCAGCTAATATTCTATCAGCTTCATCAATTACCAAGCATTTAAGATTTTTAAATGTGAAATTCGCAGTGTTCTGTAAATGATCAAGTAATCGCCCTGGTGTTGCAACAACAATATTTATGCCTTTTTTTAATTTTGAAGCTTCAGTACTGCGATTTGCTCCACCCATCAAAAGACCGTAGGTATGATAATGATATTTCATCAAATCATTCAAAACATCAAAAATTTGCATTGCTAGTTCACGTGTTGGTGAAATAACTATACATCCAGTACCTAAAACAAGATAGAAATTGATTATTACAGTAATTATAATTATGAAAAATAATAAAACTGTTGTTGTTTTTGATAGTACTAACCATGCTTTTGATCAAATCCTATTTTGTTGATTAATTCTATAGCTGGAATTAGAAAAGCCAGAGTTTTTCCAGATCCTGTTTTGGCAGCACCAACAAGATCATGTCCCTCTAGTAAAGGAGGGATCGCTTTTGCTTGAATTTCAGTCATCTGAGTAAAACCTTTTTCTTCAATTGCTTTTAAAGTATGCCAAGAAACTTTATCCTTCAACGAAGAAAATGATTTATCTTGCGCAATTTGCAACCCAAGAGACGATCCAGGTACTGTCATAAGGAAATAACCATTTATTTTAATTAATTATATTTAGATTAAAATATAAAATAACATACCTGTCACTGCATAGTTATATTGAAGTAAATTAATAAAAATTAGTGTCTATGATCTATGACTATCGAGTGCAAGTAGCAACACATATGAACAGGTACCGACACGCGCGAGCGAGCGAGAGAAAGAAGTTTTTTACGTTAAAAATTGTCACAAAATAAACTACTTACATTGTACATTTGTTTTCTCGTCTTTTTCCTCATCACTAGGCGATTTTTTCTCTTGATTGTCTTTCATTTTCTCAACTCCGTTGATATCGTTTTTTTCATTGGTAGCCGGTTCCTTGTCTCGACTGGCTTCGGGTTTTTTGTCATCTTTTGTTATTTTTCTTTTTTCTAAATGTTAATGTTAGATAAGTTTATTGCAATACATAATATAATTTTATCATCATAATCATTTAATCGACTATATTATATTCGTACTCATAGCTATGAAATTGTATGAAACAATAGTAATATATCACAACATAAGATCAACCTACTTGCAACTGGTTCATTTTTTTCTTCAAGTTCCAATGGCTCACTTTTTCCATCAATATCTGTAAACCCAATTATATTTCAATGAAAATATGAAAAGGAAAACAATAACCACACTTTTTTAATATATTCTCACCTTTAACTTCTTTACTTTCACTTCCTGCAACTAACTTTGTTTTTTTCTCTTTCTTTTTCATTTTTCTTTTCAAAGATTTATCAGGGACAGACATTTTGGGTGTTGAAATTTGACAAAGTAAACAATTCGGTTTAACACAAAACAAAAATCAAATTTGACGATTACAGTCAAAAGATGCGTCTACCACACGTGCTTCTCAAGCAATGCGTTGGAACTAGGAAGCAGCTGGCGAGATCTAGAGTGGGGGGTACAACTTATATTGTGACGTCGCTACATGCATTTTCTGACCAATTTAAAGAGCGGTTAATTTAAACAGTCGAGCATCAAAGTAATAAATACCAATGAAAAACTAATTTGTTATTGTTGCAGTATATAATCAAGATTAAAAAATAATTTTTCATAAAACCATTGCTTAAAGTTTAAAGGCCAAATGTTCAAAGAACATATTTTTATTTTAAGAAAGAAAAAATAAGTTTGCAGTTAAAGGCATTTAGCATAAAAAAATTTATTTACAAATTAAAATTGTACAAATTTCAACAGTTCAAAAGTATCATTTCATGATATTTTAAATAAACTAAACAATTTATTTGTCACTATAACATATGTACATGAATCACGAGGTGCTGTAGGGTTCCTAAAATTGAATTAGAAAATTCTGAAACATAATTAGCAAATTCATTTTAAATGCTGTATTTGCATAAATGAAGCTTATCTTCGGCCTTGGTTGCTTTTAAATTTTCGATATACTTTTGTTCGACGATCTCTTTGGGCTGCCTTTGGATCATACTCATTGGATTGATGACCCCTTCGAGGACGGTAGAAGTTATCAATATTTTTTCTAACTAATCCTATTTTAATATTAACGTCAAGGAAAATATATTGTAAAAAAATTAAAATTTTTATGACTTTTTACATGGCAGTTCTGAAATGTAAAGTTTATAAATTGTATTTTTTGATAAATTTATGTTTTAAAAAGGATACGAAAATCAACATTTGGTGGTGCTTCAAATCCAAACGATTTGGCTACTTTGGCTAAATTCAAAGTATCTACATTGAACACATCTTTTAGATTATGAGAGTCATAAGCTCGTACATAAGCAGCATAAGCTTCTTTAGCAGAACATTGTAGAAAATATTTTGTGGAAATTAATTCCTCTAGCTGAAATTTTATTTGAAATTAAAATTTACTATGTAAAAAATATTTGTTTTAAATACTTTTGAAATGCCTACTTGAAGTTGAATGTCCTTAATTTCTTTGCTTTCAACTTCAAATTCAATAACAGGAACTCTGGCTTCCTCTAAATACTTCAAAAATCCTAGCTCTTCTGGTCGCAAAATCAATAGCGCATTTCCACAACTACCTTCTCCACGAGCGGTACGACCAACTCTATGAATGTATTCCTTAAAAATAAAAATTTTCGTATATTTAATATTTGAAATAGTTTTCATTATTATTTTACATGCATACATACTTTTGTATCATTTGGCGGATCATATTGAACAATCCAATCAACATTAGGAATATCTAAACCTCTGGCTGCAACATCTGTACATAACAAGATTCCAGACTTTGCACTACAAAAGCTATAAAATGTTGCTGACCTTTTGGATTGTTGTTGTTTACCCTGTAAAAAGCATATAAGTAATAAAGAAATAGCTGAAAGACCGGCGTAAATTTTTGTTTATAAATTTGATGAATTTCTTACGTGAATACTCATAACAGGTAGTTCGATAAAATTAAAAAGTTCATTATGAAACTTTACAGACTTGCAAGAACTGAAAAAGACCATAATTTTCTTATTACGCTTTCTTCTTAAGAATGTAAACAGCATGAGAAGTCTTTTTCCACTATCTATTGTAATATATCCTTGGGTCAATCCTTCAACTGTAGCTTTATCTTTATCATCATCAACACCAACATAAACTAATTCTTTTTTTAACGCAAGAGCGGTTAATGCCTCAGTTTTTTCAGTTTTTGTGGCACTAAAAAGCATTGTTTGTCTCTCCTCTAAAATAAAAAATCAATATTTGATTAAAATTCATTTGTTGAATTAATTTAATAACTATTGCGTAAATATAACTTACTAGGAAGAAGTCTAATAATCTGCTTTAAATCTTCTTCAAAACCAATATCTAAAATTCTATCGGCTTCATCAAGAACGAGGCACTGGAGGTTTGAAAATGAGAAATCTTTAGAACTATTTTTCAAATGATCAAGTAAGCGACCCGGCGTAGTCACAATTATATTAGCACCGTGCTTCAATTTCTCGAGTTCAGCTTTTCGATTTGAACCACCCATTATAAGACTATATGTATGATTGTGGTATTTCATCAAGTCCTTGAGAATGCCAAAAGTCTGCATCGATAACTCACGAGTCGGGGAAATAATTATACATCCAGTTCCTATGAGTCAAGGGAAGAGAATAGAATTGGGTATATTGTTCACATAAATATTTGAAAATAATAAATTTACTTTTCAGTTGATAATCTCACCTTTGGATGGTACAAATTTATGTTTATAAATCAATTCTATCACTGGAATAAGAAAGGCTAAAGTTTTTCCTGAACCTGTTTTTGCAGCACCAACAAGGTCGTGTCCCTCTAGTAAGGGAGGAATTGCTTTTGCTTGAATCTCAGTCATCTGCGTAAAACCCATATCTTTGATTGCTTTCAAAGTATTTTCACAAACTTTATCTTTCAAAGAAGAAAAAGATGTATCTTGTGTAGTATTTAAATCAACAGCTGAATCAGGTACTCTTGAGATAGACTGATCATTGCCTTTTTTTTCTTCCTCAATTTCCTCATTTGCATTTCCTTCTATAGGCAACTCATCTTTGGTAACCTCGTGTGCCATTTCACTTTTCTCTAAGTAATAAAAATCACATGAGTTTTTTGATGACATATTATAAAGTAATCAAAATACAATCAATCGACTTACTCGCAACTGGCTCATCTATTTCTTCAATTTTTACTTTTTCACTTTTTTCATCGTTGACATCTAGAAAATAATGACAGTTGAATAAGTTTGAGTGTAATCAACAATCAAAAAACTCTTTTTTTAACCAATTCTCACCATTAACTTTTTCACTGTCTTTGACTAATTTCATTTTCTTCTCTTTCTTTTTCATTTTTCGCTTCAAAGCCCTGTTGGGAACAGACATTTTGAGTTGTTTTAATAACTAATAAACAAGCAGGGTAAAAATCAAAACAAGTTGACACTAAAAAATTTAGCGATCTGTCTCATAAACACGTGTTTACTCGTGCCAATGCGTACCGAAGCTACTCACGATTGGCCTCGAGAGTGTACATCAGAGTCGAAATGCAGCATTGTAATGGCCATATTGTCGCAGACAGATCCTAAGAAAAGGCGGGTAGTTTGAATATATATAAATTAAATTACAGTTATTTGAAAATCGAATTTAAAAATTGAAGTAAAAATCGTAGATTGCTAACAATTTCGAACACGTCATAAATTTTTCTATTTTTTAATACAGCTAATTATATACTTACATTATCATTCCCATACATTTCCTTCGAGCGGCGAGTGACCCCTAGGGCTTCACGATATTCGATACGATACTAAGTGCAGTAATCCATGCGGCTCGGGTCGAGATTATTTATTGAAAATTAAATAGGGAAATTAAATTCGAGTATCCTCCAAGGCCATGAGCATCATGAACAGCTTTGTCAACGACAACTTCGAGCGCATTGCCGCTGAGGCCTCCCGCCTGGCTCACTACAACGAGAGATCGACCATCACCTCCCGGGAGATCCAAACCGGCGTCACGCTCCTCTTGCCCGGTGAGCTGGCCAAGCACGCTGTCTCTGAAGGTACCAAGGCTGTGACCAAGTACACCAGCTCGAAGTAAATTGCCTTGCCTTTTTGAAACCACCCCTTCGTAAAAATAATTTCAGAACGTTCGGTTTCATTTTCGATTTTTGATTTCGTTTAGAATTGATCGGAAAACACGCCTGATTTTTTTCAGAATTTTTGGAACGATTTTTTGATTTATGGATAAAACCATTTTTTTCAAAAACCCAAAAATCGCTCAAAAAATTCTTAAAAAAATCAGGCGTGCTTTTTTATCAATTCTAAACACTTTTTGTTCTATAACTTTTTCTCGTAAAGTTGATGGTTATTGAGTTAAAAATTGTCGAAATAATTTTATGACATACAGGTCTTCGGGAGTCAAATTTATATGATCGTCACATTGAATTTCATAAGTATAACTATATTACATTAAAGTATACATGCCATTGACCAAATCTATATGCGTGAGACGCACGAGTGAACCTTCTATCCGTGTTGAAATTTGAGTTAAACGAGATTTTTTTCTTGAAATTTCATGTTATTTTTTTACAAAATTGTTTAACTTTTTATTAAATAAATTTTTTTTAATTCTGATCCCAAATTCGAAAAGTACATTAAATTTTACGTACGAAATGGCATCTGAAAAGTTTTTAAAATAATTTTTAGTCGGTGTAATTCATCGCTATAAATGTTGTCCAAAAATGGTCATTTCGGTTGAATTTTCATTTTGGAATTTTGTTAAACTTTTCTCGATTTTGAATTTTTGTTTTTTTCAATTACATTGGGACTTGTTTGAACTTTAATTTTTTTTTTATTCTTTTGATTTCTTTTTTTTTACTTATGGATATATTTACTCTACTTTTTTACATATATTGTTTAACATAAACAATTCATCAATGTTGCTTCCTCATAGAGGAAGTTCTGTGATAGGCTTGAAAATGAGATTTCGAACCAGACGTCGTAGGACAATTTGGTTTACATATTTGGAAACTACATTGAAGTACCAACAAATGTCAGTATGAGTGTTTGTTTTCTCGGCCTTTTGGCGAAGATAGAAGTGTAGGTAGATAGGTAGGTAGGATTACCTAGATAGGCAATAGCTATCAATGTAACATAGGATTATGACTAAAATTATGTATCAAATTTTAACCATGAAATACGAATTTTCCTTTTAATAACCAAACCCTTTCATTAAAAATAGAATTTTTACATCTATATAATTTTTTATGAGGAAGCTCATTGCCAATAAATTGGCAGCGGTTTTTATTTTTTTATGATTTTACAAAGTAAATCTAAAAATATATTTAATCTCTTGCAAGAACACATTTCATGAACATACAATAATTAAGTAAGTCGCAAACAAGAAGTTCGCAAAATTGAAAGGACTAAAATTACAAAATTGACATAAAAAAGAGCTTCGCTATTTTATCATTTTATAATTGATATAACATGTGTTCAATTTTCAAAAAAATTAAAAATTTTTTTTAAAGGGCCTAGCCGGGTAAGATGGTCAAAATTGCCCCCAACCAAATTGAAATGAAAAAAATACCTACATGTAGTACATGTAAAAATATAC
>CACVKI010141789.1:0-10834 GCA_902732785.1 Trichogramma evanescens | reverse complement strand
CATCTTTTGCATGAATATTTATTGTAAAGTGCGTTCATTTTAGCTCAAATTGGTTTGTTTTTTAAGACTTGCATACTAAACCAATTGATCTAGTGTTTATTTTTTGAATAAGTGTTTAAGACTTGAAAAAGACAAAGTACCAATGCTGTTCAGTCAGTTGGACTTGACTGTTTTAAGCCTGATACCATGATACACTATTATATGGTATTTATTAACGTTAAATAATATTCAAATCTTGATCATGCTTAAAAGTATTGTTAAAGGGCCCATTGGATCAAACTAACTGTATGGGGCTTCATCATTAGGTACTAGGAGATCACAAAGAAATTTTCAGGACGTTTGGTGACCCGGACCTGAAGAGCTCTCCTTGTAAGTTTGTCTAAAGATTAATGTCAAAGAGTTGAATTCTTATTTTTAGTAAGTAACATGTCCATAAAACTCTTAAATGAAGTTAAGTATTGATATTATTCGTCGAGAATGCTTCATAACCGATGCAAATTCTGCTATCTCTATTACGAGAATATAAGAAATGCAGTATCACCTTTTTTGACAATATTTCGAAATTATAAAAAATAAAATAAAATAAATTCAAATATTGGTCGAAGAATTAATTCAATAATTACATCAGTTAAGGCTGTGTCTAAATAATTTGTAGGCATATGTAGGTCTTGACTAAAGGTGAGGCTATGCCTAGTCGATATTTTAAAGTTAATTTTTTAACTTTGACAGCAAATTCGGAAAGATCGGAATTTACTAGTCATGATAATTATAATAATAATAATATTAGCATAATTTTAATAACGCAATGGACAAAAGATACATAAGATCTTTGTCATCATACACTCGCACTCGCCGTAGATAGCTTTAAACAGCTACCATTTGATCTCTGAAGGAGGAGGCGAGAAGTATTAATTGTATAATCGAACGAACTCCACGAGTGAAGTTCGATTCAGATTATACGAGCGCCTCCTCCAAAGAGATCAGAGTTCCACCCTGTTATTCACTCCCATAAGAATCTGATAGAATATTGTCATTATCTTCTTATTTCATATGTTTATGCCGGTTACATGTATTATGTGTTTGTACGATTTTCTCAGTTTTATACTCACCGTCCTCGTGACTAGGATAGTCTCTGTACATTAAAATTTGAAATTTATATTCATCATTTTGTATTGACTCTTGTATGTTTAATTGTTTCCGCAGCCTGATGAGGTCAAGAAAATTCTCGACGAAACGTCGCTTAAAACACGAGAATAAAAATTGACTAACTTGGCCTGTGCTGAGTTTACGCCAACATCTTTGTTTTTTATTCTACCTTATTGCCTAAACGGATCGACGGGATAATTCCTGTAAATTTATTGTATAACTTAGGATGGCAACTGTTGAAATACCGATAGACACTGTACATGCTAGAACGATGTCTAGAGAATCCTGCTGTAAGTCTCGATCGATGAAAGCTCTCCTGATACCACTGCTGCCATCATATACATTGTCTCGTATCTGGGATGATATGTGGTCCTGCACATAGACAACAATAAATTTTTATTTGGTGAAAAAATAAGTCTCTCACTACAAATGATTCTACTCAGCAGTGGAAACCATGGTTGGTTTTTCCAGAGTGGTACAAACACAATTCCACGGGCTTTTTCCATACGAATTTTTTCTAAAGTACGTGAAATCAAGGCAAATGGTGGGAAAGCATAAAAGAAAAAGTCAGTCCTGGCAATTGAAAATGCATTAACTTGAAAAGCCCCATTATCTGGAAAGCGTGAAATATATTTTGCACATTTTTTATTAGAAAAAGTTGCAAATAAATCAACCTCGGGTGTTCCAAACTTTTTTGTAATATTCGAATATGCTCTGCTAGAAATTTCCCATTCTGCATCCGCATTAGTTATTCTAGATAACATATCCGCTTCTGTGTTCTGTTATGAAGGTATTTATGATGCAGTAAACCAATTGCCACGCTTCTCTGCATGCATCCATATAAGTCTTGCCAAGTCATTGAACTTCCTATATTTTACACCACTCATCCTGTTGATGTAGGAGATTGCTGTCGAGTTATCGATTCTTAGCAGTATGCGTGCATTACATACATTTTCTGTAAATTTTTTTATAGCATAATAAACTGCTAATAGTTCCTTATAATTGATATCTTCGGCTGCTTGTGACGTGTTCCATACACCAAAGATCTTTTCTTCACCATCAGTAGCTCTCCAGCCTGAGCCTGATGCGTCTGTGTTGTGACGGTCGCATTACGCCGTCACAGCTCTCTCGCCACCTTAGCCATACTAATGTGAAATATATTTCACTGATATGAGCCTACACCCATATCACGCTGTACGTGAGAAGGCGGCCGTGCATTCACACTAGCCCGCCTCTATGCCGCGAATAAAAAAGGTTATAATAATATAGCAGACAGCGGTTGTGCAATTGCACTAACGCGCTTGTATGCATATACAGTTTATGTTTGTGTAACCTAGCGCGCCCTCGCTCTAGAATTCCAGGCACTACTTTACTCCCGATGGAATGACTATGCGATCGCATTAGCGCGTCAATTTTGTGAGAATTCCAAGTCGTGTGCCTTGGATATTCTATTTACTCATCCAGCATATTTATCATGCTTATGTCTGGCGTCTTACGAATAAAGAGATTTTTAGCTTACCCTTATTCTCTTCTTTCTCCTTCGTTTTGACCATGTCTACATTCGGGACTAGGACAAAATCTTCGTGGTCAGTACTCCGATCAGTCTTCAGAATCCGATGGATCGTCACGACTCATTGAATCGTCCTCCCTCGATGAACTATTGCTCCTATTAGCCAGATCTTCTTGCTCGCGAATTTTTTCTTCCAACTTCTTCTTCTCTTCAGTTCTTCCAATTCTAACCTCGAATCACTGCCTCCTTTCTTCAGCATTTTAACGGTTAGGTTTGCGCACCACCCCTGCGGCGTTTCTTTTTTCTCAAAAAAGAGGGCGTTGTAACTCTGGCGAGCAGCTTGAGAAGCTACAAGTATTGTATAATCTCTTCGAGCGAAGCTTTCGTGTA
Source organism: Trichogramma evanescens (assembly GCA_902732785.1). Classification (NCBI taxonomy): domain Eukaryota; kingdom Metazoa; phylum Arthropoda; class Insecta; order Hymenoptera; family Trichogrammatidae; genus Trichogramma; species Trichogramma evanescens. The sequence goes on along the minus strand of CACVKI010141789.1, from coordinate 7,788 downwards.
ATTTGGATCGCACCTCACTTACAGGTAAGTTTGTACGATCCTTAATTATATTTGATTTAAAAACATTCCGAACTGCCTCAGAACCTGTTAAAAAAATATGTGCTCAACAAGAAAATAATGTAGGAAACTTTATGTTTTTATGAAAATTCAATTTATATTACGAATTCATTTTATCTTTTTGAGGCGTTAGATGAAGGATATCATCTAAATCATATGACTTTGAGTGAATGTTTTTATATGCTACAACAACTCGTATTGATGCAAACATTTTTTCAAAGATTTTACGATAGTATAAGTTTTTTATTTTAAGGTGACTCATCAGTAAAACGGGTCGACAACAGATGTTTATGAAACTTTGCAGAAATGTCATTTAAAGTGCCTTTGATATGCTGTAGAAATTTCAGCATGGGTTATCGTACTAATTTTTGAGAACGAAGCCGTTGAAATTAGCAAATTTACCATGGGCTCTTATGGGAGGCCATCATAATTTCATACATTTTACGCCATAACTTTTTTATTAAACAACAGATCTTAACCAAAAACGGGTATGTTATGCTTCAAGTCACTACCTTTCGATTGGTATGTTAAAAATTACCCCTTACCATACTAACTAATGAGTAATTAAACAAAATGTGCGTAAAATCATTGATTTCGAATAGTGCGAGCGGTTGCCTGCCTAATGCGAGAAAGAGACAGACAGATGCCTCGCTGTACTATTGTTATGATTGCTGACGAGCCACCTTAATACTTCTTTTAACTGAGTAATAGAATGAAATCAAGAGGTTTATTTTCGGTTCAAAATTATTAAAATCTGATTAATGTTACAAAAAAAGTAAAAAAAAACTTGATCTTACTTTTTTGGAAAATTTGTTTTCGTGTATCGACGAATCTTGAAAAAAAAACAGTCTATTCTAACTCGAAATAACATATGGGATTAAACATTCATTATCTAAAAATGCGATGTTTTTTTTCAACTTTAGATGTTTTCTATATGATTTTACGCACAATGCACATCATAAATATTGTGAGGAACTGAAAGGAATAAAATATTCTAGTGTAGCTATTTGTAGAGGAATGATTAAAGGATTTTCATTTTTTAATAAATTCATTGGTTGATAATATTTGTTTATTATAGTAATTGTTAATTATCGTAATCGATAATCAGTAATCGTTAACTATACTAGCTTAATATTTATAATAGAAAATTTTGTTCGATAAACTTAAATTATTTTATTCTTTAATATTAATTTGTTTCAAAGCTAGAAAGAGTTTTTATTAAATAAATTTTCGTACCTATTTTTATAATGTCCAAAAATTTCATTATTGATATTCAAATTAAAATCTCCTGATGAATTTGAAAGGAATCATTCAGTAATGAATTAACAAAGTGCTAAATAGATTCTAATGGTGAAGTAATATGGTAGAGTGGTATTGAATGAATATAGCTATCCCAGAATTCTTTGATACTATATCATTTATTGATTGATCATAAGTGATGATTAAATCCATTAGTTTTTTTTGGGACTATAGTATAATATTATACAGTATAGTTATATCATTAATTGAAAATCATATCAATTTTTAAATTTCGTTTTTTTCAATAGAGGTGTAATTTTACAAGTGAAAGCTAATCCGAAAATCTGATTTAGACTAATTTAGCTGAATTTTTCAGTCTATATTTGGAATTTTTAGTGGGTCAGGTCTACGGAGGTATTTTTAGAAGGTATCTTTTAGGACTATTTCCAGATAGAATTTCGAGTTTTTTTTTCGATTTTTGGTACTCAAATCAAGTCGGATGTATTATTGGGAAAGGATCCCGCAAAAAATCCGCGATCTTTGGTTCCCGGTTAATTTCAATGAAACTCTGTGATAAGATAAAATTTGATCTCCTAAACAATAAAAAGTCTGCCGCAACTCTCAAGAGTCCGCCGATTAAAAGATAACTTTAATCAAAGTTGCGACTTTTAGATCCTATATGCACGTACTTTTATAGGCAGCTCCGACGAACTTATATCCACGTACTTTGGAGCGCAGCACATGGCAGCCTATATCCACGCACTTTTATGGCCAGCTGTGAGGATCCTATCTCCAAGTACTTTCTGGGCTGCTCCGATGAGCTGCCTTCATAAGTACGTGGCTATTAGCTCGTCGGTGCTGTCTTTATAAGTGCGTGGATATAAGTTCGTCGGAGCTGCCTATAAAAGTACGTGGACATAAGCTCGTCGGAGCTGCTCATAAAAGTACGTGGTTAAAATTTTCTTGTAGCTGGCTAAAAAAGTATGTTTATATAAGTGCAAATAACTTTTTTACACGCTCATGACTCCGAGGGAAAAGTGATAATACAATGATATTTATTCATGACTTATGTATTCACAGGTTCCATGAAAATCATTACACATTCCCTTGAATGCTTATTAATTTTTCCCTTACATTTACACAAGTCATAGGCATTATTTCATGTATATTTTGATCATGCAATACCTTTTAAGGGGAGAAAGGTACCTAAAATCTCAACAAAAAATTTTTTTTTTTTGACTTTTTCGATAGGCTTTTTCCTCAGCTTTCCAGTGCCGTCGTCAGAATTTTTAAATTTTAACTTTACCGTGCGGTACAGCCCCTTTAGTACCGATAATTTTATGATTATTTTAGCAAAAATGAATGAAACGACTCAAAGATATCGTTGCCGTTCTTTCATGAATCTCGAGGTTTTTGGTTTGTAGAATTTTTATTGGCGGAACTTGGAGTTACATTGCCAGAACACATTGTAGGAGACGCTTTGGCATGAAATACAATTAGTGGAACAGAGTCGAAGCTGGAGTACAGCACTTCAGCGCGAAATACAAAATTAATAAACAATAAGAACTTAAAATCTACTTAATTAACTTATCTTAATGAACAGAGATTATTATTACTATTATTATATAAATAAGTAAAATTGGAGTTCTATATATTATAGAGATCCATTATTAATGTACTATATAATTACAAACTTATATAGATTTAACACCAGTAACAATTATAACCAGAAAATAAAGTCAAAATATTTCCACATATATGCATCTATTTTTTTTTTTTTTTTTTTCTCTTTTAAATGTTTATTTTTATCCGATTTATAAATGAGGATATTGCATAAATAATATTAGTATCGTTTTTCGCAAGTATCGCTCTTAAATTAAAAGGTTCAAAGTAGTTAAGTGAGTTGAGTTGAGATACTAACTCTCTCCTTTCCTTCGTACATTTTTTACACTGCCAAAAAATATGTTCAATGTTTTGTTCGGATTGACCGTCGCAATCGCACAGACTATTTTCGATTATTTTGAATCTGTGTAGATCCGCTTTCAATGAGGTGTGATTACACCTTATACGGTTGATAGATACTATAGCTCTTCTATTCAGATATTTGAATTCAGAAAACCACGGTTGAGCATTTTTTTTATAGAAAATATTAAAATATAGTTGACCTTTATTTTGGGCCATGTTAACAATTTTTTCTTGTTCTTTCAGAATGCATTTTTGTTTGATTACAGAAAAAATATCAGAGTAGGGTATTTCTGCTTGGTTTATTGATCCTGATTCAGCTGCTATCTTCGCCGCAGTATCTGCGTTTTCGTTACCTGTGATTCCTATATGGGAAGGTACCCATATAAGTTCAATGTCTTTGTGAATTAGATTGGCTTTGTACAGTTTGTCTCTTAACATGACGATAAGAAGCGATTCTGTTTTATTAGAATTAAGGCTCTGGAGTGATTTTAAGACAGATTCAGAGTCTGTATATATTTAAAATTTTTTTTTAGTAGAGGTAAGAATCGTATCAACAACTGTATGTATAGCAAGCGATTCTGCGGTGAAGATTGAAGCCGAATCATGGATTTTATAAGATATTTTATAATCATTGTCTTCGGACCAGGATGCAAATCCTACCGAGCTTGCGGAGTCACATTCATTTTGTCGAATTAGGGATATTTTTGACCCATCGGTGAATATATGTGTATGTTCGCTATCTAAAAATTTACTACTGAAAGCGCGCAGTGGATCTTCAGAATCTTTCAACATTTTATTAGACCGCAGGTCCACAGATGGAACGAAGAGTGATGAGTGATAGCTATAATTATATTTGTAGAATAAACTATGTCTAATTATTGACAGGTTATAGAACCATATATTTTCATAGCATTCCGTTAAAAGAGATTTGCTGTGATTATGAGCGTATACGAAGTAATCATTGAGTTCTTTAAGCGTCTCAAGTTGGTCAAGTAATATGCTGCTATGATAAGACAAATGCTTAAGTAAATATTTGTAGCCTAAGATTTTGAATCTGCCATATAACGAGGGTACATTTGTTTCGGCTGCAATGACACTTAATGGGGTGCTGTTGCGATAGCCCATTGCTATGCGAAGACATTTGTTTTGGACTTTATCAAGTTTAACGGAGTTAGATTTGGCACACGGGTGAATCAAGAAACCACAGTACTCTAGTTTTGACCTTATTAAAGATTTATACAACATGAGAAGCGTGAGTGGGTCACCCCCCCCCCCCCCACCATGTGCCTCTCAGACAACTTAAAATATTTATTGCTTTGTAGCATTTCATAACGGTTTGGTCAATATGAGCTTTCCATTTGAGTTGTTTATCTAATGTCATTCCTAAAAATTTTGCTGTATTTGACGGGATTAACGTACAATCATTTAAATCAAGTGTGTGGTATTCAATTCTAGAGCTATGTTTATTAAAGATAACCAATTGACTCTTTTCGGGTGCGATTTCTAATCCTCTCGATTTGAGGTGATTGCTAAGATTATTTGCTGAATATTCGAGTTGCACTAGTGCACTATTCGTGTTCTTATGAGTGGAATAAATTACAATGTCATCCGCAAATTGCAGGATTCTGACTGATTTATTAATAAACTTGTCATTGGAGCGGGTATATAACGAGTATAAGATAGGACTTAAAACACTGCCCTGTGGTAGGCCTTTGTTCATCGTACGTGCGGCACCCAAAGACGTATCCACGGGAAGAAGTGATCTGCTATAAATTAAATTGTAGATAAATTTAACAAATACTTTTGGTAGTTCTAGAGTTTGTAGGTCTTGTATTAGAATATCGGGTATAATATTATCAAAAGCTCCTTTTACGTCAAGGAAGAGAGCGGTTAAGCTCTCTTTCTTGTAAAAAGCTTGATGTATGTCATTAGTCAGTATAGACACGTTATCCGCACAGGATTTACCTTTTCTAAAGCCGAATTGCGTACCAGAAAGAATATTATTTCTTTCGACCCAATGGTTAAGACGGGTATTTATCATACGTTCTAAAGTTTTTAGTAAACAAGAAGCCATAGAGATTGGACGAACATTTTGTCCATTATTCTTAGGTATAAACGTTATTAAGTAGGTGTGCCAAGTCTCGGGGAATATCCCCGTATGATAGATATCATTTAGAATATCAAGAAGAACCCTAATGTAAAATTCTGGGAGGAATGACAAAATTTCATATGATATCTTGTCAACGCCTGGACTGGATTTTAGATTAGATGAACTAATAGCAAGTGTAATTTTTTCATAAGAGAAAAGCTCTGCTAGAAGATGATCGTTTGTTGGGGCTGATTGATTTGAGTCGGTGTCAATATTTATGGAAGAAGAAAGTGTCGCGTTCTTCGGGGTACATAAGCCGTCTAGTGTTTCTTTGGCTTTGTCGTGTAATTTTATATTATCATCCGTAGATTGTGGACGATTACAACCGTTTTTAAACATTTTAATTTTAGACCAGACACTTGAAATCTTAGTGTTTCTGTTGATACTGCTACAAAAGTTTACAAAAGAATTTTTTTTTCTGTTTTAAGTGTACGTCTAGCGATAGCGCAGATTTTTTTGTATTCAATATATTTTTGTAAGTCACATCTATATTTGAGAGATGTCAATTTGGCCTTTCTTAGCCTAATCACTCTATCACACTCTTCGCTCCACCATATGCACCTGGGTTTAACATTGTTGTTGTTATTGCTTATCTTACCTAAACATTTATTTGCTAGTCTTTGGAATGTTAAAGGCATGGATTTCATTATACATTTGTCAATTGTGCTTATAAATAATTCGTATTTAGTTATCACAGTTGAATTTAAATATTCTAAACTATTAAAAATATTCTTGTTCACTTCGAGCTCCTCAAGGAAGGCTTCCCAATTAAGCTTTTTCAGGTTGTATCTGTAATCAACTTTAGGAATTTGATGAATATCAAATGTACCGCTTATGACAATCGGGAAGTGATCACTACCCCAGCTGTCACTTAAAACGTGCCATTCCGGAAATCGTAGCAATAGGTTAGAGGATACAAACGTTAGATCAATATTTGATGTAGAGTAAACACTATTTGAGACTGAAAAGTGTGTTGGGGAACCATCGTTGAGAAGCGCAAAATATTCCAAGTCTATCGAGTCATAGATTGCATTACCATAAGAGCAAGAGTGAGTACTGCCCCACCACGGATGGTGCGCATTAAAGTCTCCTAAAAAAATAAACTTGTCCAATGTTTTAATGAAATCTGTTAATTGGAACCATTCTTTTTTACAGTCAGCAATTGAGTTACCGACTAAGTGGGTAGGACTACGATAATAGGCAATCAAACTAATTTGTCCTAGAGTAGTTTCAATATTTACAGCTCCTATTTCAATTTGATCAAATTTCAAATCTATGACTAGAGTGTCAAAGCGAATATGCTTTTTTAAAAGGATAGCAATTCCTCCTCTCTCATTTGAATCCCTATCAAATCTGATTATGTTATATCCTTTGAGTTGGAAGTTATCGTGTTCTTTTAAGAAAGTTTCACAAATTACTATAATGTCATAATCATTAAACAACTTTGCGGCCTCAACCTTATCTCTAATGCCACTAGAGTTCCACTGTAAAATGTTAAAATTAGAGTTATGTAGATAGTTTTGACCTATGATGAAAATGAACAATAAATAAAATAAAAATATAAAATAGTCAAATGAACTAAAGTGCAGGCAGAGATATAAGGTTGAATACGCTAAAAACAAAATAATAATATTAAGATTACGTTCTATTTGCTGGTGTTACTTCCTTGAGACAGTCTTTCTTGTAACTTCTTAGTTGTTGTTACTAGTCCTTTATTCTTGTCTTGAGGGAAGAGGTACATAGTAGGATCTTTAGAATTAAAGTCCAGTGGATTTTTGCTTTGAGAATTATACTCTTTCGTTTGATGTGTACGGTTGCTGTTGTTCTTGAAGGGAATATCTGAAGAAGCAGTTGTCGATGTAGAAGTTGAAACAGACGTTGGAGTAGTAGCAGATGTGGGTGTTAATGAAGTACCAGAAGCAGACTCCACTACAATGTCTTTATATGTAGGTGTAGGTGTATGATCTCTTGAGGTAGTCGTAATTTTTTGAAGACAAGGACAACGCGGGTAGTCCGCTCAGTAAATCAGGTTAATCAGGGCTGTGATTGTCTTCAAAAAATTACGACTACCTCAAGAGAGTCATCTCCGTGTCCGGATCCTTACCTAGAGCCTATCCAGAGTGAGAGCGAAAGCCGGATTTTCTAATAGTAATTATATTGTTCAACTAGTTTTTATATTATGTTACTATAAATATAATAAGATAAAAGCACTTGAAAAAAATGGATACACATATTTTATTATAATGTAACTTTTCGGCGTTCATCGTAAAGTCAATGAATAGCTCAAGTGGTAGGGAGCTGGACTTTTAACCGACTGATCACCGGTTCAAGCCCAGGTCTCAAGGAACTTTTTCACTTCTCTAAAGTTAACCATGAAA
>CACVKI010141786.1:0-22051 GCA_902732785.1 Trichogramma evanescens | reverse complement strand
AAAAAAGTAGGTCCAGTTAGTCACACTAACACTGCCACGCAGCTCTAGTGTGTATAGATCTTATAAATATTTGTGATTGAGTTACCTGAATAAAAACGACGCAAAAATATATTCATGCAAAATTTACATAGACATGTCGGACATACATGCACGGACTCCATTAAAAAGTTGTTCGTATATAAATCATTTCTTTCTTTTTTTCCCCCTCTTTTTTTTTATACAACTGACGTGAACACAACACCGATGTGTACCGAGCTTTTTTTACTAAATTACATGCTTTGTGCAGACTTTAATAATCTAATCAAGTCTGAAGTCAGCGGATAAAATTAAATTTATGCCATTATTATACATTATCGAGACGTTTATTGCATGCATACTTTTCGGTGAAATAAAAGCTCACATCAAAAAGCACGTAAGAGAATTGATACATTTCAATTTGTCAGGCCGCGTTTACGCAAAAACAAGGGTCGTCACAAGCAATTATATTCCAATCAACGAGACAATAAGCTCAACATCCCAGCCCCCGGAAGATCAAAAATATTGCACAAAGTTAGTGGTCTCCCCCGACGTCAATTTTAGCTCTAGCTCGAGAGAGCTCGTTCGATGTCTATACGTGCTGTGTACGGGCACGTGCACTGTACGTACTATATAGCTTGCAGATACATCAGATATTTCACCCCCTGTGGGGGCCATATAGCAGCTCGTCCTCTCGCTCGGTGCGGTCACAGAAGAAAGTGTAACTAGGATAATAATAGCTTATATATAAACGCGCAAGATGCCAGGCTAGCGTTTGCGATGGCTGTACCCGCGGGAAAACAAAGAAAAACCAAGCGTGAAGACATATCTCGGCCCCAGCGCGGGCAGGTATTATATATATGGGCTGCGTAGCATGACGGAGTGGCCACTCTCGGGATCATTAATACCTTCAATGTCACGCCATCGCTCGTGTAGTATACTTATTATTTTATATGCGGCTGACCGTGTACACACACTTACATACACACACCCGCTGCATGCCGCTTGCTGGATGCTCGAGTTTAGGTGCAATACAATGGACAGAGCTGCTTGTACTCTTTATTGAAGCACGCACGATCGAGCTCGAGTACTGCGTATATTTTGACGGTGAGAAAGTGCGACGGATTAAAAGTGCGTCGCGTCGGTGAGCTGCTTTTGTGTATGGCTATGCGAATTATCAAAGAGCTTTATAGTAGTGATGGGACACGATGACACATGTGTGCCGTTATGGATTTATTATTATTAATTGGCATTGCGCGTGGGCAGACAACCCTACTACGTTCTATGTGTGCTGTAATGTATAAGAGGGTCGGACGAACTTTTTCTGCTTTCACCCGAGAGCGAGTATATGTACGTACGTGGAAATTGAATACAACAATAATTGGTTTTATTGTAGAACGATGACGGTATTATACGCGTTGACGATAAATTTCATCCGCGGCACACCGCATCGTCCTCCAAAAAGATTCATCTTTTTGCACAATACCAAGTAATAACGTACAATCGGTTCATATATAATATATATTGTAATGTAGGATGCTTTGCCAGAGTCGTGATGGATTATGTATCGCGTCGCTACATTCTTCGTGCGAGTTTCCAGGGGCTTTCAGGCGTGCATGTCGCGTACTTTATATAAATGCATTTAAATAGTCATTCATTATACGAAGAAACGATGCACCGTCGGATGCATTATTACAATGAATTATAAGCTCGCGATATTGCAGGTCATTCGTAAATTATATACACGTACATGCGCCCTCGGCACACACTCGAGTTTAATTAATTCTTTCATTAATTGCGTTAGTGCCAGGTCCTCCTGTCGTACGTACGTGCGAGTATCGCGCTGAAAAGCGAGAATCAACAAATGTGCGAGTTTTTTTCTCGTGGAGTGTTGCGAGATTTCTGCGCGAGGACGTAGCCGAAAATAAAATTAAAGCGATGTACCCAGTTTGGAACGGCCAACATTGTACGATGATAATATTAATAATAATGTACAGGTAGGATAATAATATGCATGTTGATGCAAGCGTGCAAATAAACCATTTGCGCACGCAGAGGCGATAATAATAATAATCATGTCATAACACGAAGCAGTTCTCGCACCAGTTAATACGATAGTCCCACGCACGAGCATTAAAAAAAAGAGATACAAGCTCGATGAGTAGCATCGGCGGCATTTACATTCGAGATAATTCAGAGTATCAAAGGCGAGAGGGAAAAGCACGAGGCCGAAAGAAAGAACGAAGCGAGCGACTGGCTATGGGCGCGCATCGGCACATAAACGAGTCATTATTGCCTCGGTCGGACAAGCGAGCGGCTCTCGCGCGATTCATCACCTCGAGGCAGGCCTGCGCACACATTTGCAAACATAAAAAGCTTAACGCGCGAACGCTGAAACGCTGCCGTGCTATATATATATGCTGCGTGTCGCTCTCGGTGTGCGCGAGTATACATTATATATAATGTAGGACGTGCCAGAGGGACATAATGAATAACAAATAGACGCAGTGCGAGCACGCGCCTGCAGATCGTGATAAATGTTTAGCGTTATCCTAGCTGCGTTACACACCCTTAAATATAGCCAGACCAAGCGAGCAGTAGTAACCGTGTAGTAAGTAGCTGCCGCCGAGAATGAAAAAGGAGCAGTCGTTAACGAAATAGCAACGAGGGCGATTATCTACTGCACGTAGCTGCGCTGCGAATGTAAGCAATAGTAGCCGCTGTCGTTGCTGCGACAGATGTGCTGCTTAGATGTACACACACACACACACACACACACCCTCCGACCCAATAAAAGGAGTAAAGAAAAAAATGAGCGTTTATTACGTCGCGGGTATTATCGTGCTCTCGAACGCGTGTATCCCCTGATCCTTGGCACATGTGCTCCGACGATGCCGTGCACTGCTCATGTGTACGAGGCGCTCCGGGCGACTTTGCTTGCGCGCATTGACTTTCTATAGATTATTAAGGGCGCAGTTCGCGCGAGCATTAAGCAAGAAAACTGACTGAGCTGCTGCTACTGCTGCTACTGCCGGCGAGTTTGTAACGTATGCACGCGCCAGACTCGAGCTTATATAACCTCGTTGCTAAATTACTCTCTTGAGAGCGAAGCGCGCATGTATTATATTGCTCTCGACCGTTAGGCGCTGCAGCCGCTGTGCGAAAGAAGGATCTTTATTAGCGCGTGACAAATCGACCGTTCGGCCGTTCAACTGCTCGAGCATTGCTCGTTCGGCTGTGCGATAATAAATAAATAAAAAAAGAAACGACTACGACAACGACACTTGCTGCTGTGCCGGCGTACATCGCGTACATGCGGCACACTCGCACGCAGCGGTTCCGATTCGATTTTATATATTTATATGGCTGCGAGGCTGCACGACGCAGTGGGTACCCAATACAGTGACTGGATAAATGCGCCGCACATGCTGCAGTGTGTGCAGTCAGTGAAATGGGCTATACGCCGTTACGCGCCTGCACTCGCACACGTCGAGGGCTAAAGCTTGGCCAAACCGAGTGTATGATACGAAGAAAAAGCTCGGCTCGATCGTGTATGTAAGCGGGCGCTCGTTATAACGTCATCGTAGCTCGACTAGCGGGCCCTCACATCGAGCCGAGTGTTGATTTTTCCTTCAGCTTCGTCGATATGAAACGTTTTTTCGCGGCAGGTACGTAACGCCCATTCCGAATCGAGCTCGCTATCACTCTCGCAGAGGAAAAGAAAGAGCGAGAGTTACTTTTTATCGCGCGGCTATACACGCGACGAGCTGAGAACGTTCGATAAGAACTGGGATTACGCGAACACCGCGTATATATAGCGCTATTCAGAGGCATCGGCTTTATTGCGAACCTTTGGCTTGCTGCTGCAACTGTTTTTCTCTTTGAACTTATTTTATATATCGTCCATGTTGTTCTTGCGCAACGGTTTCGCTAGGCAATAACAACTCCGCGCAACAATAGAGTTGCGTATCGATGAAAACTCTCTACACTTTTTTATTTATGAATAAAAGCTATCCAACATGAAAATTTAAAACTAAATGATTTTTTTCTGTTCCAGGTAAGAATCGTTGCGACTCTATACAACATCAAATAGAAGACAAATTTCACATGAGTTCAGGTGGACTGGTAAAAAAGCTCCATACGTTCTTTCTTTGCTGCTGCAGTATGACCGAGTAAATAACCGGAAAAAAACTTGCTTCCACACATTATTATATATACGTAAGTGCAACACGCACGTTCTCTCTCATACACACACACACGTTCGTATATAGATATTATTTGATTAAAACTTAAGTCCTTTTAAGCTTGCACGAGATACATAGCTATACGCGAACGCTCGCGTATTTGATGAAGATATTCCGCACTCAAGACATTACTTGGACCCAGAACGCCGGTACACAGCGGCGGGCAAGTTAATTGAAAAAGCTCGCTCATCGTTCGAGCTACCGCCGTTACAGCTACTGACTCCGCTTTCGCTCTCAAAAGGCTAAAGTACATAGGATACCCTCTGCCGGTTGGCTCCCGCTGCCTTTAGACTGGTGCATCATCCTGCTCGTTCTTGAAATGAAACCAAGTTTTTTTTCCTTTTCATTCAGTTAATTAAAGCGCATCTTATCAGTGACGTAATTTTTCCTGCTACGAGTTACTGCCTAGCGTATATAATGCTCGATGCATGCGGCAAACGTGCGAAAGCGCGCTCGGAAAAATTTCTCTTACACGCATTACTCATTTGCGAGGTGTTGAAATTCAAACATTCAGTAATGGCTTTCGTTTTCTTTCTCGCGCTGTTACGCCATTTGGCCAATTGCGAATATAGGTAACGCTTGCCGAATTGTAAAAGTATACTCATAAAATTGTAATGAAGCCAATCAATCAAAACTCGCTCGTGTTGTGGGGACAAATAGCTTTTAATTATTCATCGATGAGCGAGTGCGCGCCTACCTCGTGCATTCCCCGTAATATAACGTGATCCTTCGCTCATCCGACGAGCTTATTAAAATTGAACGAGTGCATTGTTTTCTCTATCCTCTTGATACGCGAGTGTGCAGCGCGTACGCACTAAATTTTCAAATTCATGAATTATATTTCAATAAGCAGTGAATAAATTACTCGCAAGTGTAATTTTCTGAAAACTATATTTTAACAAATTGCCTTCAGCCGTGCCAAAAGCTCGCTGCTACTGCCGCTGTTGTACATTATATGCATCGACTGTAGGAATATATATGGGATGATAACTCGCGTTGGCTGCGTTCGTGCGTCGGCTTGTTATAATAAAGGTGCAAATTAAAACTTTCCATTATGAAAGTTATCCCGCAGCGCATTTTCCGTTCAAAGCAAAAAAGCTTTTGTCTCACTCCACCTTATCTCGACTTGCTCTCGCGTTTCGTAGCTCGTCCATCTATCTTTCTTTGCTGCTTGAGCTTCGTGCATTAAACAGTTCTTCTCATTTTAATAAAATAATGGACAACTTCATTGAATGACCGAGGCTATGGCGAGAAAACGTGCGCCAACACTTTTCTCAGTCCCAATCTCTCGTCTGCCTCTCTCTCTCTCTCTCTCTCTCCATAATAATGTGCGTATAGGTACTGCGCTGCGCCACCGCTCAAGGGCTACGCGTATTACATCTATGTAGCTATATATATATACGCTACGTGCAGATCTGCCCTGTTGTAAATGAGCAATGAATATTCATGCGGGTGATATTAGTAGCTTTTAATTACCTCGATTCATCCACGAGCAGCAAATAATAAGCCGGAGAAGCTAGGACTCAACTGCACGAGCTAGAGCGCAGCGTTACGTTCAGCTACGTCGACGATTCGATTTATACGTAAATACGGGTTGGCGCGGCGTCGAGCTATATACAAGCGAGAGTCCGACCGAGCTCCTGCAGGGCCTCTATTATTATATATAATTTAGACTCGCCCCCGCGCGCTTGCTAATGTCAACGCTAACTGCTAACTGCCCGCCGAGCTTTTTCAATGAGCAACAGCTCCTGCCACGCTCGCGTAGACGCGCTTATCGCGCATTTGCACAACGTTATCGCCTTACCTTTCTTTCCGCAGCCCAGCGCGTGTATACGTATACGCTGGATGCGCGCCTGTGGCCCAAGGGGACGAGGCCACTAATTCGGCACTGTTCACGTATAACCCGGTTTAGAGCCACACAGCCGAGATTACACCGGCAGCGCCAGCTCGTTTTGTGCTACCTTTTTCTTTTATTCCCTATACCTACCTTTCGTTGCCGCTCCTGCCAGTCTGCCGCTTCCAAGTACGCCGGCAGACGCGCAGCCTTTTTTTTTAATACATGTAGCACTCCTACTCCCACAGACACTCGATTGCTTTTTCTATGAAACTCAATGCCTTTTTTCGCGCGTTTCGAGCCTGCGCCCGCTTCGGATTTCTCGTTACGATTATTCGACTACGCACCGACCCATTCACATTATATATATATACACGCACACACCGATACAATACAACTACCCAAGCATCTTAAGAGATTAATTAACGAATGGTCTGTACAGAAGGCTTAAAAGCACTAGAGAGATTCTCAACGATCGGATTTATTTGGACGGGGCCGTGTAGTCTAACTCACACGAAGATTGAAAGGCGTAAATTTATTTCGCAATTACAAGTGTTGCCATCAGAATTTCCTTTTGGCTATAATATGCACGCGCGCACATACGCGTCTATTTCGTTTGCAGACGTAGAAAATAGACGAACATTCACGGGCGTGCGCGCGATGACGCGTATACGCGTCGAGTCATTAATAAAAACCTCGGTGCGTTAAAGGGGGGAATCGGGAGAAGGAGATGGGAGAGAGAGAACTGAAGGCGACTTTTCACTAAATTCTATGAGCTGTGCAAGTGCGTGACATTTCTCTAATTAGTTTTCGAAACGAGCGAGTATACTCGACTCACATACTCGACTAAGAAGATCTATTTCTAAACCTCATTGAGCGATGGTCGCGCGCGCGCGCGCGCGCCTCAGAGCCCGGCTCTGCGTGGGGACTAAAAACAAACGCCCCACTATATCTACGTCCATATAGATCGCTTCACTGTTTGCGGTTAACCGATGAAAGATGCCCCGGTATTTATATAACACTTCAAATTGGAGTAGACGGCTCCGTGCATATACACTCTTCTTTGGCCGCCTGTATGTTTACAATGTGTCATGCTGTGTTATAGAGCTAATCAGCGTTGACTCTTTTCAAGACATAACACTCGAGAGGTGCGAGTTGGTGTGTGCACGCGCCACTGTGTGTATAATATTATGAAAAGAAAATAAACGAAGCGAGCCGAAATAAAAGAAAAAAAGAGTGACAATGCGCTGCACGGATTTTCCGGGAATCGAATTCTTGGACTTGCGCAAAGGATGATTAGAGCTGTGCAAATGGAAACGAACAGAAGCTCGCGTGCTAGCGCAAGCCACAGTGTGTATTTGCTGCATAATACGTGTATATAGCTGCGCCGAGTATGTGTGTACACAATTTGCAGCAACGGCCATGAGGCATGAAACACGACGCAGACGTATTTTCCTTTTCGCAAAATGAATTTCGCCTGCGTCTGCCTGCCTATGTATATTGTATATGCATGCATATACGAGCTGGCTCTACAGGCATTGTTGGAAGCGTTGCTTTTCAATTAGCCCGCTCTACTTTGTATGGAGGCGCGCGGAATGTCCCTGTGCAGCTCGCTCGCTTCATCCATCAGGGCCAATATATAATCGGGGAGCGCTTTACCGAGACGATTAAAGAGCATTTATATGCAGCTGATACACTTGGCGCGCGCACATGCCGCGCTCTATACACCTAACGCGCGTATGATAAACTTTAATTTGGCCGACGGTACGTCGCGCGTTTGTCATCGATCCCCGAGGTTAGCCAGCTGCTGACTCGAGCATCGACTGTGCGCCCAGCCAAGGCCCGGAATTCGCTCGATAACTCCCGTACCTCCTCGTTTATAAGCACAGTCGCCTCGGCACACCGTGTAAGGCCCGACGCGCATGCTAATTAAAGCTTTTTGCCCCGAGCCCACCGCGCACTTCTTGCGAAATTCGCAGCCGATCCATACGCACGCAGGTGGCTCTTGATTCGCGGTATCTCCTCTATACTTGTCTGTGCTGCGCGAGTAAATGTCTGCACATACCTATATGTATTTAAACGAGTGTCTGAACGATGAGTTACGACTTTTTAAAGAAGCCCAACAATATAAAATCGACTACCGAGGCAAAACCAAAGCGATACCTCGACGTCTCTCAAGCTTTTCTCGCTTCTTTTTCGCGCGCATGAATTATTCATCCTATACGCGCGCGCGCTACCTTCTTCTTCTTTTTCTTCTTTTTGCGTCCGATACCTGCGTGTATACGCCATCGACGATTTATGCATAGGTAGTGATTTTTTTATTCAACCGTATATAGCATATATATAGCCCCCGTGTGTGTCTGTGCATGTAAACCAGTCATTTGGAATTCGACGTGTGTGTGCGTCTATAAGTTAAATGCTTATGATTAAAAGCATAAATATTCGTGCGGCGGTGCGCCTTTTTATTCGGTGCTTTGGGACTCGGCTTTGGAGCTCGAATCAAATTCGATACTGCGAGATGTTGTCACTCGTCGAGCGATCCTTGACCTGTCAAAATTATAAGATTCGATATAATAGCAAGCAAAATACGCACTTATGAGATTAGCTTTACGATCATGTATCAGATGTAATACGCTGTATTACAGGAATGTCATATAGAACGTATAGGTGACGAGCATTTCAACGATGCTATCGGCTGAATAGAAAAAATGGACGATGGGCGTGAAAAGATAGAGGCAAAAAAATAATATCGAACTCGTTATTATATGCCTCCTCGTGGAGCCGATTCGAAGGATATATATGTAAAATTAGTCTCTGATTTCGACGCCTTTCTTGAGTCGCGCAGCTAGCCGAGAATTCGATTAAAGTCGCGCTGCATCATCGTTCTACATAGAGCACATCCACTTGTTCGCGCAGACACATACAGACTCGCGCGCGCATTATACACATACAGCTGAATATATTATATTCCGTAAGTTGGACAGTGCCGAGGGGATAAAATATGTATGTATGAGTGTACGAGGCTGAGCTGCTCCGAGTGCGAGAAGAGAATTAAACTGCTGTAGGATCAGCATATACAAGCCGTAGCTATATAGAGCGTACGTGGAAGCGAGTTAAAGCGGCGTCGGCAGGTCTGGTAGCAGTGCTTGTCATTCGACAACGTCGACATGCGAATGCATATTGCGGACACGGCTGTGTAGCCGACAGGAGGATAGGTATATATAGGAAAAGGCCTTCTTCGATTACCATTCAAAGTAGCTGGCCATTTGCAGAATTATCCTTGGCCTCGCTCGTTTCAAACACTTTGCATTTCTACATACTGCCTCCGCGCTCCGGAGAAAGAACCCTATCTTATGCATGCATAGTTCAGCGTACATATGAAAGACGACGAATGCCCGAGGCGGATATAAATCTCGCATCAACGGCTTGCACGCCGACTGCCGCTGCGCCTAGGTACATATAGAAAAGCTCGGAGAAAGAGAGCCGAGTCCGGTAGGAAAATCTATCTGGATTTCCTCTATGTACCTGCGAATAATACAGCTGAAAAGGGAGCTTTTACGTGAACAGCGCGAATGCCGATGGTCGTTTTGTAATACGGCGAATCACGATGCTTCTGTGTCGACGGCGCGTATACATACCTTATCCCAGCTACGCGTTCTATACTTGCGGCTCATTTCCGAACGAGGAGACAAAATTGAGCACTCATCACTCGTAAAGCTCGAGTGTATTGCACGGCTAGAGGCTACGAGCCGACTAGGCTGCTGTACACACGCACACACACACACACACAGGCCAAGGTATAAAAGAGCGCATGCACACACTCGAGAGCCTAGAGCTCGTCTAGCTTTTGGCCATTTTCCAGTCGCGTGGCAACAACCACTGTGGCACGCGACGCGCTTTATACAAACGCGAGACAGAAACCTCACCCATCGTCGTCGTGTCGTCGTCTTCGGCACTGGCAGTCGCAGTAGCAGTCTAATGCTCCAGAAGACATCGACTCCTCTCGAAATTTTCTCTCGGCGTTTGGTGTATATACCGCACCCTTACATCTATATATACATTCGATACGCGGAGTAGAAAAGAGATATGGATATGTATACGCTCCTCCTTACCCAGACGCGGTAGCAGCAGTAGCATCGCTCGATCGTCTGTGGCAGTAGTCTCACTCCTTTTTTTTCGCTCTGCAATTTTATTATTTTCACGCTAGACTACATGACTAAGAGCGAAAGAGAGAGATAGAGTGGGAAAGTGAGTTTATCGATTTTATGGGAGTAGCGTACGTACGTGTTGTAGAAGGTAACGCGCAGCGACGACGACGACGACGTTGTTATACATGTATAGCAGCTCGTGCAGTATAATGACTCGACGCGGACTGAAAAGTTTATTAGAGTGCGGCGGTCTCGGATGCTTTTGAGCCGGTGTAATTGATTCGCGACGAGTGTTTGTATTTGCGGATGTAATAATATCGAGTCGGTCAGTTCAAGACTACTGAACGAGCGTATAATACACGTATATAGGAGAAGAGGCAAGAGAAGGGAGCGAGAAAGAGAGATAGGAATCGGCGAGGTGTCTCGATTTTCTCGACAACTCGAGCGATGAGTTTTGCTCGTCGTGGCTAACGAGTTGCTGCCTGCTTCTACCACCGCCTCTCGTGATACACTCCATGGTAATTGGGATTCTCATGACTGACGCCAGGTCCCTTTATACATCGCGGCTCCTTGCGCTGCCTAGCCCGATCCTCCACAGAATGTGCGCACGCGAACCTACTCCAATGCCAAACGATGCGCTAATTTCATTCTCTTTTTTTCTCAACTCTTCGCCAATGAGTTCGATTTAGCCTCTACGCGAATAATATCAAATTTAGCATCCATTCGTATAAATCGATAAACTTGAGTAATTTATTAATGTTTGGCAATAGCGTTTAAATAAACGCGTTGCAATAAAAGCTCGCTCGGGCGTGTAATAAAAGGGGCGAAATATCAAAGAGGAGAATGATAATACTAGATATCTCTTTATTAAGTTTAAGCGCAGATTTTCATGAATGAGACAGATTATAATGAAATCAATGTTTGCGCAAAGCAAATAATCATCAATTACCGCTTCTGCTGTAATAGCATTTTAAATAAAGTAAAGAGCCGATTCAAACTATAATCATGATTGGTACAATTACAAAAGACCGTTTGTTCCGAGCTATATAATATACACGCGTGAAAATTGATGATTGTTATAAGTCTGATTTTTTTCTTGTACCAAAACGTTATTTGATAGCGGTACCTTTTCCCACGCGGAAACGATCGAAAAACAATGTATAACGGCTGGGCCGTCTGGGTCCTGGGTGTAGACCTAGCTCGAGCGCGTCAGTCATCTCCACCTGCCTTGGAAGTGAAAAATCATTAGAAAGTCGAAATCCTGTTGTAATCCCTGCATCATCCAATATATTTCGAGCTTCGGATCATTAATCGCATCTTTCTAATATTGTATAGGACATTTTTTCAAATTAAATAGATATCACTTTCCAGCGAGAGGTACATTGGAGAAAAGAAATTAAGCTATTCCAGACCAACGCGCGTACGTTTTTTTCGTCAACTCCGCGATATAACGCGCACACTCTATACACGTATAAAACATTTACATAGAGAGCGGTATATCCCAAGCTCGTCGCTGCTCTGCTATTTTCTTGGCACTTTTTCGCGCCCGAGCTCTCGGCGTAGCTAACGGTATGGTATAAATGCCAAATTCACTTTCCAAATTCAATTTCCATCAGATCGTATGACTCCTTTACAGAGAGGTATAAGAGCAGAGCCGCTGCTGTATATATAAATATACACGCTAGACGGGCTCGCTACCGATATCTTACAATTTCTTTCGCTGTAGGTACAGAGCACGGGGTGGTCCTCGCGAATTTTCTGATTCTACCATGAGATTTGCTAAAGTGTTGGCAATCTGAAAAAGTCATCTCGGTCGGCGAGAGAAAAAAGGACCTCGTCGCTAGAAATCGTAGGAACAAAACGACCGTTCACACGCTCGGTTACGCGCGAATCTCGCATATATTTACGTTCGCGTCGACAAAACTCATTCGTCGGACGATATATCTAGGTATACACATAGTCCCGCAACGCATCTTCGTAATGTATACATAGGCGGGCACAACCCCGGTCTCGCACAACCCCTTCGCCCTTTTTTCGGGGCTACGTAAATGGGTGGATGTATGTGCGCGCACAGAGTCCCGAGGGACGCGTTTGCAACTAGTCTCCACTGCTGCTACATTAAAGTGTGTTTCAACTCCGTCATATAGGGCCCGGTAATGCGTGCGTGGCTTAGGTTTTGCAACGCCCAAAGCGGCACGGCGCGCGGCCAATTCGATTTCCATCCTTTCGCTGCGTGCGAGCAGTGGCTCTTGTACTTTTATCGCTCGTATACGCGTTTGCGCGTACTTTCGGGCGCCCTTTTTAACTGACTAATTATCCAAACTGTGATCTTTCATCTCTCGGAGGTCCTGCGCTAAACAGCAGCTGCTGCCGCTGCCGAATTGCTCCAGGCCTAATTCCGAGGCTGCGTACGCGCCGGCATGTTGCGCCTGGGTACCCGGCGTATAGTGTGCGGTTTTCTCGACCTTGCCTATGCCGCTACAAGCTCGCACGCACGCACACATAGCTTGGACTTTTTATGGGAACGAAAGACCCTTGAGGCAGACGGTGGTGAGCATACAGCCCTTGCACACCCAGCAAGACTAATAGCGTGACTAAGGAATTAGTCAGTTATAGACAAGGCGTACGTGTGGTGGTTTTCCCTCGTGCGAAACCTTTATGTATCGACTAAAAACATCTAGCTGTACTTTACAGTGACTATAAAAACTTAAAGGATCATTTGACCTTTGTCGAAGAACTAAATAACGTCACTTCGTTCCAGATTTAATCGGCAAAACAGCCATGCAGCATTTACGCAAAATATCTGCCACATCTTCTGTTTATCTATAGTCCATTTGAACGACGAGCATTTTTAGTTTTTTTTTTCTAACTATAACCATTGTGTACACGCGAACAAACATAGACTTGCCTTTTGAGGGTAATGCGTTCAAACGTTTGGAGATAAAAAAACATTCGAATCCTTTTTTTGCGAATGCGATTCTCTTGTATATGCACACTGTTCAAAACAGCGCAAAAAATATGCCTCGTGTGCGTAGTGAGCGTTAATTCAAAGTGAAACTGTTACCCTTCGATACTAGCGCGGGTGCACATATTCGTGCCTGCGCGAACTCGTATTGGTAGATTGACAGCATTTCGATAAAAAGAAAAATCTCTATAGACTAGAATAGAGCTTTTGCAGGAAACCTGACACAAGAGCGGAGATTTGCGAGCAATCAGTTTAAAAAAATCGCCCGTGCATTTGGAAACCCGTCAATGTGTATACTTTAGACTATTTCCCAAGGCTCGACCTCGATGTGGGTGTAATGTCATTCGAGTTCTCGGTTAATAAGCACTTTATATATTGTAATAAAATGTAGTTTTTTGTTTTACCCGTGCCTTCGAATAAGCTACCGAATTAAGCGAGATGTTCATTTTCCTTATACAGTCGAAAGCAAGTCCATTTGCGACACAGTCCTACAAAAGTTTTTTCGAATCGATTGGCGCAAGCTGCTACATACTTATCGAGCACGCGCATCGTTTTTTCAAATTAAACGAGCCCTTAATGCACCTTTAACGAGTCTCGGCGTCATGTTTTTCAACAAAAAAAAAGAAAGAAATAAAAAAAAATAAAAGCAAACGAAATGCGCCTCACGTGAAGTTAAACTTCGCGTGCCAAGCATACTCTTTCAGGCTACTCTGTCGAGGCAGCAGCAGCAGCAAAATCTTCAATCGTGATAAGAAAAAACTTGTTTCACTTGCATACTTGTTGTTGAGCTCTGTACTTGTGCTATTATTGTAAGTGTACGTATACGTATACGTCGCATTCGAGGTACCACCGAACTCGTGTAGAGCAGCTTTTCCTACGGCGACGCGGCAGCATCGGCGCAGTAGCAAGGGAGGTCCATCGACGTGTCGAAACTTAGCGGAACAACTTGCAAATTACCGGTAATGTTTCCCTATGCCCGTGGCCAAGTTTTTCCGCACACGTTGCGCTTCTGTCGTTGCTGCTGCTGCTTCGAGTACTGCGTACTGCTGAGAGTATTGCGCGAGAGTACGATGTTCGCCCAAATGTTTAGCCTAATTTAACATAACACTTATTTCGCCTCTCTACTGGCAGCGAGCCGAAGAACGTCGTAATACTTATATATAGCTGCCACTGCTGCTCTCATGGTATAGGTGCTGTACGTCAAGATTGTGCGCTTGAACTTTGCCGGCTAGAGAGCTAAATTAACAACTATAGCCAGGGAGCGCCGCGCAGAGTTCGCCAGACAGTTTCGAACTGCTGCTACTGCTGGATGTGTACATTTCGCACGGAATACACACAATTTGTCCATTCGAGTAAATGACTTTTATCCAACTTTATGAGTATATAGCACGTATAAAAAATATATAAAAGCTTATACTCGGTGCAGACGCGACCGCTTGCCTCATACGCGCGCAGTATGTAATTCAATGTCGGAGACGTGTACGTACGACGCCTAGAGGAGGGACAAAAGTAAGCATCTAACTTTTTCCTTCGGTTTCCGTTCTTTACACGCTTGCTTGCCCATCAACTTTTCTCCTCGGCTACTTCGCAGCTACGTCCTCGTCCGGACTCACCGCGTGTATGTACTGTCCGCTATTAATGCTCTTGTATAAGCGAAAACGTACTCGCTCCACGAAATCTCGTAATTAGAGCCTAGTTTTTTGTTTTTTCAGAAAATTTTCCCTCGACCGGCGAGCGCGACTTGACAGTAGTGTTTGTATATAGCAGCAGCAGCTACCCGTCGTTGTGCTTTAAACCCGAGAAAAATAGAGCCCGAGCGCTCGCTGTATGTACTTTGTTGCACACGACTAATTTTGTGAGTTTCACTAAAGTAAATTGGACGCTTTGCGATAGAAACTTTGTTTTGTATTTGCGTCTGTGTGTGTGTATTAGTTATACAAGCCGAGACAAAGTTATGCCTCGCAAAAATGAGATACATAAATGATGAAGCTGCTGTAGCCAAAGCTTGCACGCCTTTTTGGTTCGCTAATTTCACACGCTCAAGGCCTTTATTAAATTAATTTGACGCTTCTTTGCTAAGGATTTTATTACTCAAATCAAGTTAAGACGAGCTTCGTGATGAAATTTACGATACCAGTATAATCGGTGCCAAAAAAAAATCTAGCTGATCGTTAGCAGCTGTTATAGAGAAAACGTAGACGTCGTAAGGGAGTTCACGCAAGGGTGCAGACGATTTTGCCTCGTTGAAAAAACAACGCACGTTCTGTATGAGTGGCAGATAACAATTTCCTAATCAACGAGGCGAATTGACGAAAACGATAATAATTCGCAGCTACAATCCGAGAAACGCTTAGCAAGAAATTCTTTCTTCGAATCACCCCTATGCATATGCTATGAATGCACAAAAGAGAGGGTTAAGCGAACTTCGCTATTGGCTTTTCCAACGTCAAACACTGCAGCAGCACCGACTCTCAGTTTTTTCCCTCTCGATTCTGACAAGTTTACCCTCCATGAACTCGCAAACTTGCTTTTCTACAAAGCAAGAAACTTCATGGCTAAAGTATATGCTGTGCAACATTAAATGCTATATATACTACAACGGGCAGGCGTTGCTACTACTGCTATACACGTTTTGCTATCATCGCGCGTACAACCCAATGTTTTTCCCCACTAACTGTATATTTTATTTCTATTAGTAGCCCGTTCAAAGAGAGGTGAAAAACGCCCAAGAGCTTTTTTTCTCGCACCGATGCAAGAAACTTTGTGGCGCATCAATGGAGGGACTGTAAAATATACCCGCACGTTGCCCCTTCTCTCTCTCTCTCTCTCTCTCTCTCTTATTTTCAATGCCAAAGCTAACTGCGATTTTTCTCGCCAGTTTCGTTTCCCGACTCCAACTCAGACTTTTGTGAGTTCATGCAGCTCGAGCGTGGCTCGTATATTTGCTGAATTGTATAAGGATTTCATCATTGTGCTGTACATGAGAAAAGAAGAAAACTCTACAGCGAGTTTCTATCAAGAAACAGTAGAAGTAGCCTTCCACGCAGATGGCTCCATACTTACTTCATTTTTCTATGGATTGAACCAGAAGAGAGCTTAAAGTTTTTTTTCCTAAGGGAAGTGAAATCAGCCTTCAATAAAGCTTTCATATATTGGATAAAGCTTTTTTCTTTGGACAATTAGGCTCGTTCAATAGTGAATGTTTAAACTTGACAAAAAGCTCGGCTATAAAACGAATTAATGCGTTGTGATAGCTTGGTACAAAGCTCGATTCTTATACCTATTTTTTATGTATTTTAACGTGAGCTTTTATATGATAAGACGAGCATTAGGTTTCATCGCCACTCAGTTTACGATGGAGTCTTTTTTTGTTACCTCCTCTGAAGAGTGCCGATCGACTCGAAAGTTCAAGATGGCGGTTAATCTTCAACATCGCTATTTTAGATGATAAAGCTATATATACATAGATATATTGGGTACTCCAAGCCTGAAAGCTTCGAGCACAAAAAAATCAATAGCGCTAAAAAGACCATCAATGTCGAGAGACGCACTATTTTGGCTGAAATTTTTTTACGCGTCACCTACATGGAGAAAAGCATGCGACTAAAGACACACACATATATATATAGCTGAACTGAGCGTTGTAAAATTTAACCCGTTAAAATGTCCCGTAAAAAGCTAAGTCATTTTTGAATTATGACACATTAAACTTTGAAAGTCGACGTTATTTTGGTCGTTTGTAGAACTCGCGCGAAAAGAAACACCTACACTAGTCGTAATTTATTTCGTTGGTAAAAAAAGTGCTGAAATGAACATTAGCGCAGAGTAATTTATAAATAAGAATGGCTATTAAATCGACGAGACCGAGTAAACACGTGGCTCGCATTATACGTTACGCAACAAGATCTAGTAAGGTCCAAATTGTTAATTCAAAATCAATTTGCCGCGCAGTGAAAGCCTAAACTCCTACGCGGATGGATGCCTACAGTAAACTTTTTAAAAGAGAAAGAGACGAAGAAGCCAGTCCACGAGGTCTTTTCGAGCTTTCAGTGTTACCAAAATTAGATTAACAAGAAGTTTGATAAGTTTTATACCGAAGGCTAAAGGAGAGAATAATCACTTTGAAGCTCGCGCTCTTAAGAAAAAACGAAGAAGAAGCTGCTGCAAGAACGGGTGGCTTTATCAAGTCTCGATAAGATTAAGTTCTCGTTGCGGCACCGTTTATATACTTAAATAAGATGCGCGATTCGTGCGAGTAAAAATCATGGCGCAGCTTAATATACACAGTCTCGCGCAATAAATCGAATACCGCGCACATATACTGCCGCTTGGTGGATAGGAGAAAAAATGCCGAAGCGAAAAATAGTTGAAAAAGCGCAGCGCAGCTTGCAACGAGTTAAATAGCACTCGCAAAATTCTTTTCTCGGCGAGATATGAGCAAGTATGCGCGAACTCCGCATCAGTAGTCCTCGATGCCTCAGACTCTCGAGGCTCTTCTTCGCGTTCTTCCTTCTTATTTTTGCTCGGTCTCTCTTACATTCGCACGGCGGCGCTCCTTCGTCGCATAGGCATGCATACGTATACGTATATAGCGCGATTCAATCCGTAAGAATGTGCCATAACTCAAGCTCGCGCTCGCGCGCGCGCGTATTATCGTCGTTTTATTCGCGACTCTTGCTGCATGCTAAATGCGCACACCAGCTCGTGTTTATATATTTATAGGTACGCTCGCGCGATGCATTGATCTTTCAGAGTCTCGTTATGCGTACTCGCATACGTGTGAGTATATAAATTCGAAGAGAAGCCGCGGTCTGAAAGAGATACGCGTTATACATCGAAATTCGTTTTGTTTCGGTGCGTATAAAGCAGAGATATCTCGGGCAGTTGCACGCAGCCGAAACCACACGATTCGGGCTGAGGGATGCCCTGGCGACGACGGACAAATTGTGCGGCCCGTTGGACTCGGAGAGATTAAGGCTCTTCTGGACCACACGCAGCAGTCTGAAATTACACACACGTACACGCGCCTTCCCTATGCACTTGCCAACGTACCAACTATTATCTGCGTTGCTCTCGAGCATTTAAAATTGTAGCCAGATAGTCTTTGTAAATTATTGCCAAGTCAGGCCACTCGAGTCACGCAGCGTTTATAACTTCCGTAGCTTACCTCGTTAGCACTAAGTCGCGAGCGGTGCGCATATTTGTTTGTATATGCGTACGAGGAGAGTAGTTATTCGATGCTTTATAGCCACGATTCAGCGACGAAGCCGCACGTACATGCATGTACTCGCGAGCGAATAATTTTACTTTTAAGCTCGATTTAAACACCGTTTACGAGCCTGTGAGAAGCTAGACATGTGCAGTGCATTCAAACAATCACCATTTAGTGCGACAACTGTTTTTATACTACTGGTACATTTGAGTTTAATCGTTCGGTTGCTTCAATAAAACTCAATTTTTAAGTACGCATCGTTTAGGTGTTGTACGGGCTTACTTTCACATTTTTCACCTGGCTTCATGATTTCAAAAGTTCCAAGTATTATTTTTTTCAAATATTAAATGAAAAGTTTTTATTTCATTTGTTTGTATTACACAGAGCTATCAATGATTAAATTTAGTTTGATTTTACAAATTTTAATATTTTAATATAGGTAGTTAATTAGTCATTTCATTTTTGAAATGTTATTTTAACTTTTCCTTACATATTAAACTTTTATAGAATTTATATTTCCTAGAATAATTTTTTTTAATTTTAGTCATTTGAATCATTTATAGCAACGAAAATCGACGTCATACATTTTATGCGTGCGAATGCTATGTAAACAAAATAACTACCAAAATTCAAGCATGACAATAAGATATAATTAAAACTCATTTTGTACTCGAAAAACATTATAAATATTGATGAACGAGACTTTGAGTCGAACAGAAAAAAACGATAAGATGGATGCATGTCAAATACAAAAATTAAATACTTATCAATAAGTTATTTATGAAAAATTACCGTATACAATTTTACACAAGATCGTCTTACAACTTTGTAAAAATATAGAGGGCATAGTTTGATTAGACAAACCGCTTGACAAAAAAAAAAACTCAAAAAAGTAATCCTACGAGCACATTGCTCTCGGGTAGCGTACGGTATCCTCTTCCGACCTCAACTCCGGGCTCTCGCAGGAAATTGAGAAAGGCTGACTTTCCCAAAGACGTACTCGAGCTTTGCGCTCTACTCACGAACTACACAGAGATATCCATTTTCTGATGCCGAAATAGAGAGAGAGGGAGAGAAAGAGTACATAGACACAGAGAGCAGATCCTCTGGAAAAGCTGCTCCTGCTCTTGGACGGAATTAAAGAAAGGTTACGGTAGTACGCCTGCTGTACATAGAGAAGCTGTGCACTACCGAGGACTGATACAGGGCTCTTCTTGCAGTCGTGCGGAATAGAAGCCGATGACAAACGGATCGGATACGCCGCCGCTCGAAGATAGATGAGTAATGTTCGAATCATGGATTGCTACCTTACAGTAGTCGTGCACGAACAGCAGCAGCAAAAGCACCGAACATCAGTATATAGCTTTGCGATATCACGTATGCGCGAGCGCAATGACTATATCCGCTTTGCGGCTCTCTTTCTTAATACTGCCGTTGCATGTAATATGTATAGGGGACACGTAGGCACCGAGCATGTGCATCATATAGCCACTTGGCAGATCGCAGTGACGAATGGTCTTTTAGCCTGATTGTTGGCCGGATTCGGCCGCGCACATTTCTTATTTTTCTTTGTTTCTCTTGGGCCCAAGACCTGTACTTTTGAAGAAATTTATGGGAACTCGCGGAACAAACGACTCACGGTACAGCTGACGTATGGTATTTATGGAGCAGCGGCAGATTCCTCCACCGTATATGATTACACTGGATTGGCCGATTTTCGCGATTCTCTTTTCATGCCCGATCGCTCGCACTTTCTCTCCTCGGAGTCGTGCGCACGCGCTTGCTAATAATTAGACTCTGCGGACGATTGCGTGTCCGAGCTTGTAGATTTTGCTGCATTACACGGCACTTTTGTCCCGATCGCCGCGATGATTCATGGATACCGATCGTGTAGTATCGAACAAGAACGAGCCCTGTTATATGTCAAGGCTACCTAATCATTATCGCTTCACTTCTACACGAGTACATGCTATCCACGAGTAAGATTTTTTCCTCCGCGTGTACTATTAGTCGGAGAATGTACGCAGCTGCCAGCTGGGACCACCACATTTATTCAAATCGACGAGTATCATTGGAACGTATAATTAAAATTCCCCATGCCCTGTATTGTAGACGGCGGTGCATAGCCCATAGCTATATATTATCCCACAGCTGTAGTAAGTCAGAAGAGCCGAATACGAAAAGGGAGAAGGAGGACAGTCAGGCAAAGCTCGACTCGTCTAATTAGACCCTCCATACGCCTACAAGGTCTAGCCTTGGACAGAGCAGCACAGGGGTGTTGGCTCGTGCGGTAGGTAGCTATCGAACATTTCTGTGGCCTGTTCTCTTCACGCCTTTTACACGGTTTTTTTACCAACGATGTGTACGACACGGTACCTCGTGTCAGGAGAGCCCGGGATTGACTAACCTCGTTTTCAAGTTCTTAACGATTAACTCGTTCTCGAGTACACAAAATTCAGGTGTTCAGAAAAATCAAAAATAAGAACCCACCTGAGCGAACTTCTTCCTCGGACTTTAAGAGATCGCAGCAGGTGGGTTTTTTGCTGCACCAGCCTGTACAGCTTTTACACAATACGAAAGAATGAACTTATAAAAAATGTTTGCTCGTAAAGTCTACTCAACCAAATTTATATAAGGTTTATGCTATAGCTCTTTTTTTTACATTTTCAAACAATATGGTACTTTTTTGTCCACCTGTCCCGATTTCGAAGCCAGTAATATTGCATCCAGTAGCTTGACGTGATGTATCTTCTTAGCTTTGCCAAAAAAAAAATAATGCAGACAAAACGAGAGAAATATTTTTTACTGTAGCGATAAATCGTGTACAGGATTTTTTTACTCGTTGCTAAAATATGCTAGATCCTATACATATGCTAGAATGGTTATTAAAATCGAGCATGGCGATTCTCGGTCGTTGCAGGGGCATGCGATTTTTAACAAGAAGTAGCTCACGTTGACAACGACAGTCTTGACTTTTGGTGTTATCCTGTACTTGTCTACTTCTATTCTATTTCTCTCGCAACTATGTACAGCGGAAGCATTAGGCATAGTTATAAACCCATAGAGCCGCGAGTGCGCGCGTACATGTATACAAAGTGACTGCCATAGAAGGTGCAGTGTGGCACGCTCGCGTGCATCTATATGCCTGCATAAACTATACGAACAAGTACTGTCAATTACTGTGCGAGCGCGAGACTCGGCGGCGCGCGTCCTATACGTATTACCATTTAGCCGAACGGCGAACACAGGCGCGCCACGCTCACCTCATACTGCACAGACTCACTCGAAGCCATGTCTCGAGAGGGTCGAAAGTTATCTCCCTTGTTGTACGAGAACGAGAGGACGAAGTACACTGTATATCTTATTACTATATAGTAGAGAGGATGTGGTTCGCTTGCTCCCCAAAATTTCCACCTGCTCCCCCACAATTTTTTCAAAAATGTGAAATTCACGTGACTTTTACATGATTTTCGGTGTTTTTCCCTGTATAAATTATTACTGCTCCCCAAAAATTCCACTGCTCCCCACTGCTCCCCCACTGCTCCCCCACTGCTCCCCCACCGTGGAAGAGCAATTTTTACTGCTCCTCCACCGTAAATCCACAAAAATACCTGATAGGTACTTTCATGCATA
>CACVKI010141782.1:259-20173 GCA_902732785.1 Trichogramma evanescens | reverse complement strand
TATACAAACAATTAATAAATTCAAATTAAACTTATAAAAATTGCGATCATTCCATCATGTGCACACGATTCAAAAAATCTTGAACTGTAGATCTCGAAAAATAGATAGAAAAACCAAGACTCGGCCTCGCCGCCTTCGGCGTCACAGGCCGCCGCCGTTAAAAATAAGTTAGGTGTCATCGAAATGTTAGAAGAACAAGCGCCCGCTAACGACACCTTCGGAATCCGTGGCATAAATTACATTAAATTAAAAAAGTTTTCATTTTGGACAATAAAAACGTCAAATCTTACATCTTCTTTGCTTTAAAAAAAACCAATCGATTAGTTTGATTGATTAAAAATGGACTTAAAATTACTAAATATCGTAGCTTTTTAAAAAAGCTCTAAATTTATTGAAAAAAGTTAAATTCAAAAATTGTATTTAATATTATTTCATACAAACGCTTTTTTTCAATAATAATAATTTAAAAAATCACAATGTTTCATCTAAAACAGACTGATACCGAACACAGACCATATTAATTAATTATAATATTACATTAATAAAAAATAAATAAATTACAAAATTTTATAATCCAGGTACGATGCTCTCCCACAGTGAAAACACTTAAATCGAACTATCGTTGTACCTATATTGTAAATAAAGTACACACGATTGTTAGTGTTAAACCTATTTTCAATCAAACAAAATTTCTCATTAACATTGATGCAATAAATTTGGTTTTTCACCTTAAAAATATCATGAATAGTAAATTTAGCACAAGTATTTGGTATTCCAATAGATTTTATGAAGTTTATTGCGCTTTCGAGAAAATTTGTTTGAAAGGAAGATAATTCACCTGTTTTATAATTAAAGCGGTCTAATTTAATTTGTGCAATCGCTATGGCATTATTGCCACGAGCTGTCTCAGATACTTTAGGGGTAAACACATCAACATTAAGTTTAGGCATCATAAAAATGGACTGTTTTATAGATTTTGAAGCAAACGAAAATGCCATTACTTCTTCGTTCGTAGGTTTTTCATATGGAAGCATTGATAACTTTGGTTGATACTTCAATGTACGCAAACAGTCACTTTTCTTGGAAGAATTAAGTAATCTAAAGTTTCTATTCTTTGTATAAACACCCCAATCAATGAAAAGTCCTGAAATAATGTTAATTTTAATGCTAATATTTGCTATTAAAATATAATAAATAGTAGAAATGAAAACAGTACCATTAAATAAAAAAATACCAGCTTTTTCATCATTTTCATTGAAAAATAACTTGGCATAATGCTGATATTGGATGATTTGTTGATCATGATCTACACCTTTGGAATACTTCATTAGCAATTGTGAATTATCCGTAGTTAAATGATCATGGTCAAAATTATTTTCAACAGTGAAAATTTTTTGCAACAAATACAATCTCAATGCAAAAACATACTGTCTACATGAGTGGTAATTGTTGAAAAACATATATTCTCGATTATCTTTTATAATTCTAAAAATAACATGCTTGCTGAACTTTTTAGAATTAGATGAATCAGATGTCATATGATATATGTGGTTGATTAAAATTCCTGGTGTATGATCTAAAATAAATTGCTTGACAAGTGAGATAAACATTTCAAAAGCTCTTGCATCATTGTTAACATACTCAGTAACACGAGAATATTCAATGTCAAAGTACAAAATACAATTGTCAGTAATGATCTAAATGTATATGTATCATAGTTAATTATCATGAAAATGTAATTTATGTAAGAATTTTAAACTTACTTCGTAATAGTGTTTTTTGGGCAATCCAGAATAAAATTGTAGAAATTTATGAACACTAACAAGATAAAACAATCGTTTGCCATTTGAATCAATCTCGCGAGACAAGCATAATGTGTCGTTTTTATTAGAACTCTGAGAGTAAGTCAAAATTACTTTTTCTTGAAAAAAAAACTTTCGATCGTACCACCATGTAATCATGATTAAAATGCTCTTGACCTATAATCTTCAAAATGGGAACTACAAGTTGTGGAATATAATAACCACGATAATATAACTCTCGTAATTGTAAAACAGGAAAATATGAATAGTTTTTGAAAATTTAAAAATGTTTTCGGTAAAATATCAATAAAGATCATAGAGAGCGCTTCACATCAACAAATCTGCTAGTTTCGAGTTTCGACTTAATAACAAACTTGAAGTTGGCTTAAAACAAAAAAAGGTTAAAAAGAATGCCTATATAAAAAATCACTAGGATAAAATCTGTCGTACTGATAGTCTCGCCCATTAATTATACATTGAATTTTGTTGGCATTTTTTAAGTATTAATTTGGGTATACACGTTTAGCGCAGTTTTATGTTAAAAAACAAATTAATACACTGTAAAAAATATTTTTACTTTTAAGGCACTTCTAATATAAATCTGTCCATGAAATTTAAGAAGAATAAAATGAATTAATATAATCAAATTTACAGGAATTCTCCGGTCGATCGGTTTAGGCAATATAAGTGTAGAATAAAACCATAATGTTAATATGTAACCCAGCAAAAGTCAAGTTCGTCAGTTTATTCTCGTGTGGTGCGACGTTTCGTCGAGAATTTTCATCAGGCTAAGGATACAATTGAAAAAATACAAGAATCAATACGAAAATTCTTACAAAATAAAGAACACAAATTTCAAATGTACAGTTACTATACCGATCTAATCACGAGGACGGTGAGTTTTAAACTCACCATCCTCGTTTCATTTTGTAAGAATTTTAGTATTGATTCTTGTATTTTTTAATTGTGTCCTTAGCCTGATGAGGTCGAGAACATTTATTGCCTAAACTGATCGACAGGAGAATTCCTGTAAATTTGATTATATTACATTTACAATGGAAACTATCGGAATATCGATAGACACACTACAAAAAAAATGAATTAATAATTGATGGTAAAGTTTTTTGAAATTCATAAAAAAAAAACTTAATTTTCATTATCGTGTATACAAAGTTAAAAAAAACATTGAAAATTCAGTTATTGTTCTCAAATTTTCAAAATTGCTACTTAATTTTGAGAAAAATGTCTGAATTCATTTTCAGTTACGTGCATAACTTTTGCTGCACAAACTTTTCTTAAAATTGGATGAAAATTTTTTACAGTGATACTAATGTACAAAAATTTCATGAAAAAGTACCTTAAATGAAATTCAGTGTCTGTTACTTTAATTTAAATGTATAACTTTCCTAATTTAAGGGTTTTTTCTAAACGTTGACTACATTTTGTATTTAATATTCTTTCTTCGCTGACGCAGAGCATTGGCGCGCATCTGCGCGGCCTCCGCCCGGGCCGGATCTCGCTGCTCGACGCCACGCTCCAGGGCATCGCCAGTCTGCCGGCGGACTTCCTCGAGGGCGTCGCGCTCCACGGCCTCGTGGTGTCGAGCGGCGAGCTGCGACGCCTCAACGAGAACGCCTTCTCGGCCCTGGCCCAGCCGCTCCAAGCCCTCGGCCTGCCCAACAATCAGCTCGACCAGGTGCCCATTCACGCGCTGGGCAAGATCGCCCTGGGCCTGGAGAGGCTCGATCTGTCGCACAACAAGTTCAAGATACTCGAGGCCGGCTCGTTCAAGGTAATCGTTGTGAAAAGTGTTTTTACTTTCTTCGACATTATAATGTAGGCGAGCTCGCGTGAAAGGCTCATTTAAATTTTCTCTACTTTTGATGTAAAATGCAGATGATATTTGTTGCAATAGTCCGGTAGGATTGCGAAAATCTTTGAAAAATAAAGATTCGCTTGAGAAATTTCGCAAATGACGAAAGACACAGCATCATATTTTTTCGACACCTGACGAAACTTATACAATTCTTTTGATATTGCCACTTGCAGATTTACATGTAATGATACTCGCCATCTAGCGGTGAACGATGGTTGTAATTATGATACACATTTTATTAATGTCTTGTACGACTAACGATAAAGACAAATTCGCTTTCGATGGAAGTCGACTTGGTGGACAACTATTATAAACTTTAAATTTTATAAAAATTTATAAAGGTTCATAAATTTTCGGTATCATTGCCTACTCGACGTGACATAATTAGCTATTGAGAATGTTGTTTGATTGAAAACCAGACTGAAATTTTGATCTAGATAAAATATTTAAAAAATTATATAAATTTTATAAACTTTTGTCAAACCTTTCAAACACTTTTGCCTTGTTTTTAATTTAAACTCAAAATTATAGCTTATACTTCTAGCCGAAAAGAGACAAAAATTCTTCAATTTTAAAAAACGCGTATAAACTTACTAATACTTTTCAACGAAGATTACTTCAATTTTGATATCATGTAGTTCTACACTGAATCCGCATTAAATCCAAGCGTTTTATCTTCTCAACAACAGCTTAGAAATGAAAAAAGGACTAATCGATATCGATGAAATTTCTCTCCGCAGAACCTGAACAACGTCACCTATCTGGACCTATCGGGCAATCTGCTGACTCAATTATCGCCGGAAGTGTTCGCCTCCCTGCCGCAGCTGCGCATGCTGAAGATGCGCGGCAATCGTCTGTCGGTCTCGGCGCTCAAAGCCTTCCGCGGTCTGCGCAGCCTCGAGGAGCTCGATCTCTCCGCCAACATGCTGATGGGCCCGCTTGGTCCGGGCCTGATACCCTCGGCGATGCCGAGACTGCGCAGTCTCAGCCTGGCCGAGAATCAATTGAAGAGCGTGGGCAACGACACGCTAATGGGACTGAAGAATTTGTCCTCGCTCGTCTTGAGCCACAATCAGGTGAGAGAGAAAGAGACAAAAAAAAAAACAAATCAATTTCGGCGCCAGCCGGCTAATTCGAAAACGATGTCATATGCTAATGATCCTCAAACTCGTTTTCTTATATTCGCATATACAGATCGACGTACTGGAGGATCACGCGTTCCGCCAGCTGACGAATCTGCGCCACCTGGACCTGTCCTACAACGACATCGTGGCCGTATCCTCGCTCTCGCTGGCCCATCTCGATCGTCTGCGCAGCCTCGATCTCACCCACAACTTTTTGCGCTCGCTCAACGGCGACCTCCTCGCCCCCCGCAACCTCGAGCGTCTCCGTCTCGACGACAACGACATCACCATGGTGACGCCCGACGTCTCCGCCAAGACCTCCAAGCTGCTCATGCTCAAGTCCCTGTCGCTGGCCGACAATCCGCTCAACTGCGACTGCAATCTGGCCGAGTTCGCGCGCTGGTTCGCCGCGTCGGGCCTCGAGCCCGAGGACAAGCGCTCGGCCGTCTGCGCCACTCCGCCGGCCCTCGAGAACGGCCCCCTCACTCAGGTGGCGCCCGACAATCTGCTCTGCGGCGAGGATCCGTCCTCTGCCTCGTCCTCCTCCTCCTCTTCTTCCTCCGCATCGGTCGCCGGCATGACCAGGCTACCTCTGGCCGCGGCTCAGCTCACCCTCAAGGAGTTCCACTACGACGAGGCCACCGCGGGCGGCGACATGCTGTGGCGCGTCGAGCCCTGCACCGAGCGCTACACCTGCGACACTCTCATCGTGTACGAGGCCCAGCGGGACGGCCGCGAGGTGCAGCTGGCCTCGTCGCCCATCGAGTGCGACTCGCGACACATGCCCCAGCCCTGCGCCCTGAGTCTCGGCGTGCCGGCGAGCATCAGACTGCAGCCGGGCCATCGCTATCGGTACTGCGTGGTGCTGATGGTGCCGCCTCCCGCGCACCAGGGAAAGGACGATCGTCATCGGCGGAGAGACGGCGACGACGACGACGTGTCGCTGGGGCTGGGCTGCAGCGACATAATCGAGCTCGAGGACACGCTGGATCTGCTGGACATGGAGAGGAAGAAGTTGCCGGCGATGACGCCGCCCCCGCTGCTGCAGCCCGACATCAAGGATCTGCGAGTGAACGTGTCCGACGAGGGATACCTCAAGGTGAGCATATCGAGACGGATGTTACGAACGGAAAAAAATATCGTATAGCAGGCAAAAATAAAATTTTTAAATAGGTAGCAATGAGACGGTACTTTTTTTTTACTTTTTTGGCGAAAATATTTCTTTAAAATTAATGTAAAAGCGAAACGAGGTTTTTGAAAATTAATTTTTATGTAAAATGTTTTTTTCGTGAAAATAGAATTTAATATGGAAAAATCTTCGCAATTAATTTATATATCGTAGATAAATTTGCACTTACAAGGAGAGCCCTTCATGTCCGGGTGACTAAATGTCCTGCTAATTTTTTTATAGCAATATTTCTACTTAGCCACTTGCAGATTTTAGCGATACAGGTACTCGCCATCTAGCGGCGTAGGCTGACTTTACAATTGAATTTCCATTTATGCCTTTTTGCTGCGGTACCTTATGTAAAAAATAATAAATTAATAAATCAATACAAAGATTCCTTGCAAGGAAACTCGAGTAAAATCCAAAGTTTTTTTGATTATATATGTTTTACTGTCATACTTGCCATGTGGAGCGCGACACGCGCTCCTCGATATCGATTACTTCAATTTTAATGTCTAATTGTACTTTGAAATCTACATAAAATTTGATGTTTTTTTTCAACAATGTACTCTATAAGTCTTAAACAACAGTTAGTAACAGTTGATTAAAAAACAGTTTCAGCGACGTTTTTTTGTATCAACTAAGATTTTTATATTTTATATTACTTGAATTTACTCACTTTATTTTTGCAGGTCGCCGTCGCTCTGCTCGAAACGCCCCGCGTCGGCTGCGAGATCGACCTCGACATCCTGGCGATCGAGACGGGCCAGGTGCACCGCCAGCGCCTGAACTGCAGCGCCCAAGCCAACGAGCTGGCGGGCCTCGTGCCGGGCCGCTACAAGATCTGCGCCTCCGTGGAGACCGAGTCGGCGAGTCGTAGGCCGCGCGAGGGTCACGCGCGCTGCGTCGAGGTCCAGACGCTGCGCCAGCAGTACCCGTCTCAGGCCACCGTCGCGGTGGTGCTGTGCGGCCTGCTGGTGCTGGCCCTCGTGACGGCCTGCTGCATCGGTCGCAGCCTCGCCCGTACCCGCAAAAAGGCCGCGCAAATAGGGGGTGGTTGCGCGCCCGCGGCTGGACAGCAGCTCGAGATCACCCACAAGGCGCACTACATCAAGCTGCAAGCAACTACCAAAGTCTGATTAATTATTTTTTGTTTCTGTCGCTTGTGTGCCGTGTGTAATTGCAATTTTTGTATTCAACTAGTCGTGTGATGATGATGATGATGATGATTTTATATGAGCTGTGCGAGAGAGAGAGAGAGAGAGAGAGAGAGAGAGATACGTGTCGACGATAATCAAATGCTATATTCAAATCAAAAATATTTTTACGTTTACCCTCCCAGTCGATCGAGTGTACATAGATGAAAAAAACCTATCGATTGACTAGTTTATGTAATAATACAAGAGTTATAATGAGTGTTAAATACATGAGAATATTTAATATATTTTTTAGGGTGCGAGCGATGAAACTCGACGATTGTACTGTAAATACTAGGGCTTCGTTCGACCTAAGTAATGAGTAAATAAATAAATCAACATATTATATATTTTATCGAGCTGACTTATGAGAGAAATGAAAATGAGATTTCTTGTCGAATGTGTTTTTATTGAAACTTTGTAAATATGTTTAGATTATGTGTGATTTATAAAATATTTTTACGATTAAAAATTCAAGTTTTTTAAATAAATATATTATAGAAATTGAATTTCATACTTTTGCCAGAGTTATTTTTCCCTCGCAAAAAATCGAAAATAAAACTTGTAATGTGAGTCCAGACGAATTCATTAGCTGACTAATGTTGAGGTGAAATTGAAAATTTATTGTCTGAATTTCGAAAATGTTTAAGACACCTATAAAAGTATAATTTTTAATGGTCAATTTTGTCAGAGTCAAAAATTGAAAGAACAAAATTATTAATCATTGAAGGATTTCAAAGCTGCAACCACTTTAAACATAAAAAAGGCCACATAAAAAAACATAAACATGTAAGCTCAGGGATTCAAAGTTAACTTTAAATGGAAATTATTTTTAATTTACATTCAACGCCATTGAAAGTGAATATGATAAAAAAATATGTACTTTTAACAAAAAAAATGCCTCACAGGGTAAGTAAGTAATTAAAAAATAAGTGAAAAAAAATTTAAAAAAAAAGATTCTTTTGTATTCTTGAACTTCTCGTTGTATTAATTGTGTCATTTGCATCGCGGCTACATAAAGAAATCAAATAAAAAGAATTTGACACTTGTGGCAGCACCTCCTCATACTTACAGACAGAGTATCAAGCGTCGGTCAACATTTTTCTGCAGACTACGCACGTCGAATCTCGAGAATGTGCCGGTTATACGATGCAGATGGCAGTGTCCGCGTCCCGTGTCGAGTCGGCGGCGGTTGGTTTCAGCTGTTCAAGTGTTCAGTACACACTACGACGCCGCAGCGTAAACAAAGGAACATCGTATCGATCGCGTCAAGTGATTTTTTTGTGCAAAAAAGTGAGAGATATATTCTATAATAAGAATAAAAAATTGCGTTCGTGTGTGAACTGTGAGTGCATAACACGATAGCTATGTCTAATAATGAAGAAAACGACGCCGAGCAGATTGAACTTTTGGGTAAAGTCAACTTGGAAAAGCTGAAGGGTTTACGAGAAAAGGTCAATTGGGAGAGCGAAGAAGAGCGACGCGAATTTTTCAAAGAACTCGGCAGCTTGGTAAAAAATTGGAAGGGCCCGTATCCCGATCTTCGAAAAATTTTTCGTCCCGAAGAGATCGATTGGATCCTCTCGGAGGACGTGAGAAAC
Organism: Trichogramma evanescens; assembly: GCA_902732785.1. Lineage (NCBI taxonomy): Eukaryota > Metazoa > Arthropoda > Insecta > Hymenoptera > Trichogrammatidae > Trichogramma > Trichogramma evanescens. Next base: position 11,406 of record CACVKI010141782.1, on the reverse strand, counting down.
TTGGACGATGTAGGCTTCACACTGGACAGAGTGAGCATCATGACTTTCGTGATCAACTGCGGCTACAGGGACGAACCCGAGCTGGACAAAGACGGCAAGCCGTTGTTGCGTCGCACCACACCGCTGCACATCGCGGGCAGGCTGTCCCTCACGTACGTCTTGAGCGTCTACTTCGCCCGAATATACGACAGATTCGACGCGAACTACATCGACGACGTCGGTTGTACGCATTTTCACGTGGTCTGCACTCACGGCTACATCGACTTCGTGGAGAGATTCCTCGAGTCCGGTCAGGATCCCAACCTCGTCCTGGAATCGACGGGTGAGTCGCCGCTGCACATGGCTCTGAAATGGGGCCACAACGACGTGGCAATGCTGCTGCTGAAAAAAGGCGCCAATGTGAACTTGGCCAATCGAGACGGAGTCACTCCTCTGCACTTGATTTCGGACAGAGACTTTTACTACGAAAACGACGACAATACATTTTTCAAGGAGTTTTTCAAGTTTATCAAGGATCAGCATCAAACGATTCAAATCGAGGCCAAGGACAAGTGGGGCCGTGCACCGCTCGAATGGGCCGTGACGAGTTTCATGCCGGATTTGGTCGATGCATGTTTCGATTTAGGCGCTGATCTGTCGAATTTCGTTTTTCCCACCGAACGTCAGCTCGAAAAGAGATTCATGTTTTTGTTCGACGATTACGTCGATGAGTTCAAACTGCGTCTAGTATCTGGTGCTCTGGCCGTCTTGGAATGTTTGAAGAGAAGAGGATACGAGCTTGAACGAAGCGACGCCCTGACGATGATGAAATTTTTCCTCGCGTACAAAGTGTTCAGAAAGTTAGAAGATCACGAGAAAGAGTTCGTGATCGAAGAGTCAGTGGACCTGGAAAAATGTTGGTACGACAAGGAGGAGTTCACGAGCGAAGCGCAAAAGATAATGATCAATCCGAGTCTGTCGCTCTACGAGCTAGTGCGGTTGCGGCCCGGAGAGGCGGAAAAACGACTCACCTACGAGGACTGCTTCCAATTCGCTCGATCGGACGATTTTCTGTCGATGCCCGATTACGCGAGGGAAAATGACACTTGCAATGTGCACCTCAACGAGATACTGGCGAGAAGATTTTGTCGACGATGGATACTGGATCCTTTGATGGAGATGACGCGTCATCGACTGCCGATTCTCTGCTGTGAAATGATCTTGAAGAACTTGAAGAACGAAGATTTATGTCGTGTTTGCTTTGCTGCCACAGACCACGATATAAGTTCTATTAATAAAAAAAAAGTTATAGTGATGAAGTTGAAATAATTACTTAATAATAAGTGCATATCTTCAATATTTATTGAAGTCTGTTGTAAAATGCTGCAGATTTTTATTATTGTTTCAATAAATAAATAAAAATAAAAAAAATGATGTGATCTTCCCATTGCTACGCAAACGAATTATTGAGGTAAAATATCTCAAATTGTGTATGCATTTACATTACCCGAGTTTGACTCTTCTTACCCTTTGCAGCGACACTCGGCGATCCTCGGCTCGGCTGGTGGCACATTCGAAAGTTTGAAAATTTCCTATTAATTCAAAAAGTCATGATTTTATTTCATTCGCGCTACAGCAACTGCTAGACGACATCGGTATACATGAATTTGAGTATATTTTTTAATTTTTTTCACAAATTCAATACATTTGTTTATGTCGCATTCGAGTTTTATTCCTTACCCAATACTATATATTTCTAAATGATTCTCGTTTATTTATGTAGAAAAACAACAAAAATCACTTCTATGAACGCAACACAGGTATAGTAGTAGGTACACAACACACAGGTGCACAAAAGTCGAAGCAAACCTTATTGCAATATCATTAGTTCAAGCTTATCCTACAGATCGTACATAACTTAGGTGTCTGAACTTTTCATTGTACAAGTTGTGATGTTTGAACGAATATTAAGAAAAGAGAAAGATAAATTCTTTAAAAAATTTTTCGAATTAAAGTTTTTTTTTGAATCCTTGAGCTACTGTTTTGTACTATCGTATCATAAAAAAATTTCTGCCAACTAGCTCTTATACTATCGGTTTGTTGCAACATTGATTCGCGTATAGTTGGAGCAGCATCTTACGTTATATATGCAGACTTTCAATACTCGCATGTTGTGTTTAAAATATATTCATCTACACAATAATATAAAGCATCGATCAACATGTTCCTGCATCATAATAACATTATCTTCGATACCCATTTTTCACCTACACGTTATTGTTTGGGCGCTTGGCCGTTGGCAACAATCAAGTCATCTGATTCCGGTAGCATGTCGAGTCGAGTCGCACAGTTGTCAATTCAGGCAGCCGGTACGTGAGAATGGAGGGGAGCGTGCGTGAATGTGTGTGTAGCATCGGCTCCGTGCCATTTCACGGCGCTGCCACCAGAAACTTCTTTCAGTGTGAAGAGAAGAGGATACGAGCTGGAACGAAGCGACGCCCTGAAAATTATAAAATTTTTCCTCAAGTACAAAGTGTTTAGGAAGTTTACGGATCATAGAAAGAAATTCGCTAGCGAAGATTCAGAGGCAGACGAATGTTGGTACGATTCCAAAAATTTTGCGGAAAAAGCGAAAAAGATGATGATTAATCCGAATCTGTCGCTTTATGAACTGGTTCGGTTGCGACCCGGAAAGACGGAAAAACGACTCACTCATTTGGACTGCTTCGTTTTTGCGAACTCTGACGAATTTTGGTCACTTCCCGAACTCGAGAACGAAAATGATACTGCGCATCTGAACGAGATAATGGCGAGAGGATTTTGTCGACGATGGGCACTGGATCCTTTCATGGAGATGACGAGCAACCAACTGCCGATTCTCTGCTGTGAAATGATAGAGAACTTGAAGAATGAAGATTTATGTCGCGTTTGTTTGGCAGCAATGGAACAAATCACATGATGGATCTTTAATTTTTTTAACCATTAATTCAGTTGGAGAACAATTTTAAACGGTACGAAATAGCTGCATCTTTGAAAAATAATAAGTATAAAAACACAAAAATGTAAATCATGAATAAGTAAAAATTAGTTTTCATTTCCCTAAACAAATATCATGAAAATATACGCATTAAATATTCAAAAGTCAGTTTTTATTTTTTTTATTAATACGCACACGATAAACGAAGTAAGAAAACTCATATTGTAAATTTACACATCAGATCTGCTTGAATGACATGAGTTCGACTCGATTTTCTTTCTGAAGCAGCAGAATTTTTAAGCGTTGTAAAATTAATACGTTACTAGTTGATTACTAAAGCGTGCGTAAAAGGTGTAATCACTTTTGTGTATAACGCAAAAATCGTTTTTCAAAATACGTACCGCGAGAGCAGATCATAGCGACGCTGACCCAATTGTATGAGTTCAAATTTAAAGTAAGATTAATGATGAAGTTACCCAAGTACTTGAAAATTAAAATTGAAAAAATTAAAGAAACCATTCGTTTGGCTGCTTGTTTGGAAACATCTTGCAGTCAGATGATCCAGCGTGCAACATAAATAATAGGCGTGACATGTACACTGATTGATTTCCACAATATGTTTGGAAATTTTCATTCCGGTTCGGATTCGGTTTCTGTAATATACAATTCGATATGCTCGTAAAATATTACTCAAATGTTCAATACTCGACAGAATATTTTTTATTTCATGATTATTGTGGCATAATTTCTTGTGAACGAGTTGGTAAACTGTTTCGGCAATAAGGATGTAAGTGTTGTATTTGATGAAAAATAATCTATTTGAAAATAATGGACGAAAGACAAAATTTATTTATTATTTAATTTTATTGCATAGAAGGGGTACATAGTGTGTGATGTAATTATAAAACAACACATTCAACGACCAGAAGACATTTTAAAATGTTTTCCGATGAAGTTATTTTTTTTAGATATGTTTATGGGTGATTGTCATGAAAAGCTTATTTGTTCACTGTGTTTATGGATTGCACGTTGCTCCAACATTTACCCTATGTATAATACCTCATTTCATGCGTATTTGTACCTAGAATTTGATTATTAATGAGGGACTACATCAAGTTACATGAAGTACATCAAGAGGGGACCTTATTCATAAAAAATACACTCCGCGACAAAATTATCCCAACAATCAATTTTCAAATGCATTTATTTTCATCTATTTTGATTGTACTGTGACGAATTTTTTTGAATTCTTAGAAATGTTATCTTCTTTAAATACATATAAGGTACGTTATATATTACAAGAAAAACAAAATTATAATTTTATATTGATATTTTAATAGTTATAACAAATTTAACAACTTGGTTCAAAAGTGGCATTTTCCCGAAGCATGCCGTAAAGACGCCTTTGTGATTGTAGCAATATGCACTTAATTTAAATACAATGAAAAAAATGAAATACTAATTCATTTTCGTGATCTCCTAGCGTACTACCACGGCCAGGCTTGCATGATATATTATCATTATCTAGATTGTTCTGCGGGTTGTAAAAGGGAATAATTATTACCTATACAACTATAATATTATTATAGTAAATATAATATAATATTATAGTATATAAATATAATTATATTATAGTTGTATAGGTAATAATAATTATTCCCTTTTACAGCAAAGGATAGCAATCCTAAATCGAGAATAATTTTCTTTTTCGCATAACTCTTCTGGAGCAACAAGATTCAAACTTCTTTCTTCCAATACATTTTGAATGCTAAGTTTTGGAGGGGGAGAGTTTCCTCATTAAAAATTTCAATGTCGAAGTTTTGATTTTAGATCTGATGTTGGTTCAAATTGGTCTCAAAATCCGATGCCTGCTTCATCGATCCTGGGCTCTATAAAATATAAAGTATTTTTTGTTCAATATATGCATTCATTGTCGATAGTAATTAAACCATAATTCAATAACAAGGTTACAATTAGATAGTGTTCGAGACGAAACGAACTACGGCTAAATTCATGTATTTGAAAAATAAACGAAAAAGGAAAGTTGCAAAGAAGAGGAATCGTCATTGATCTTCGTGAGCACATCCGAGTGGGAATAAAAATTCGTTTTGCTCCGTTATTATTGTTTATAAATTTAACCTTAAATTAAATATTAATACGAAAAAGTGTTCGTAGAAAATTGATTGTAAAATAAAAACTACGAATACTAACCGAGCGACCGTTCCACGATCTGTCCTCGCTTTTATAGCAAATTGTAGATTCTCTACAACACAGAGAATCTTTGTAAGTATTTTCTTTTCCACGCATTTCCTTGCTAATGTAATTCATTCTCCTACTAAAATATTATATTATTTTCATATATGATTAATTCCTCTAAGGTAAAGTGGGGAAAAACGCCAGTTCGGGGAAAATGCCACTTTGTTATATTATCGTTATATGAAAATTTAGATAAATGACCTATTGGAATTTGCGTTATGATAATCCGATTACATCGACACAAAATAGCTGATTTTTCACTGCTATTATTAGTCGATTTTCAAGCGTCAAAATTTTTCGTAAAGTTCAATGTGCAAATATTCGTTTAGTTTTCAATGAAATGTTTAAGTGGGAATTGTTAACGACATCTAGATAATGACAATATATCATGCAAGCCTGGCTGTGGTAGTACACCAGGAGATCACGAAAATGAATTAGTATTTTATTTTTTTCATTGTATTCAGATTAAGGGCATATTGCTACAATCCCAGAGGCGTCTTCACGGCATGCTTGGGGAAAATGCCACTTTTGAACCAAGTTGCTAAATTTGTTATAGCTATTAAAATAACAATATAAAGTTATAATTTTGTTTTTCTTATAATACATAAACGTGCTTTTTACAGTCCTCGATGCTTATGATTTGATTTCATACATTCATTACTTTTTTATTCAAATTTTTTCCTTAGCTATGGCGTATTCCCCCGCTTTACCTTATACTTTTAAAATAAGAGCTCTGAAAAAATGACACGAAAATTTGGGCACACCTTGTTAGGAATGAATTTGTCTCATTTTTTATGAAAAATATTAATTGACAATAGGTTCTTTACTCCTTTTCGTGCCTAGTCTTTTTTCGGAATTTCAATTTTGTACTTTGCGATGGTGTATTTTAGGTTTTTATAAACAAATTACTGTAGTACGGGTACACGTTTAAACAATCAATTTTTTTTTCAGTAATCTTTAGTGGTGAGCTCAAGCACTACTGGTAACTCATAGACGAAGATGAATACATTTTCACATTTGCGTGACGACAAAGGTATTCAACAATATCAGACACTATATGAACGTACATTTTAAATGAATTCGACGGTGAACTTTTTGGCGAAAGAAAACACTAAAATACAACTTTTCCCTAGATTTAGGATGCCAAAGAAATATTTCTCTTACTTTTCACTCACTTTTTACTGTGTGACGACATAAGACATTTATTTACACAAAAGTCATTTTAGTTCGTTCTTACGCTGTAAAAATCAGTTGATGATGCGAACGAAGTTCAGACGACCCCGCGAAAAGATATCAACATACCATAGTTTGAAAATATACACTTTGGACAGCGGACGAGTTGCGCAGCGTATGCTAATGTTGGGTCTCAAAATCGAACATTTTCGATAGGCATTATTTAAAGCTGCTATAATGACCGCTAAATAATTTTTAACACTGCTGGACATGGGGAAATATCAAAAATACTCATATTTAAGTGTAAATATCCATACTTATAATTATCCGTAGATGCAAAAATTCAGTTTTAGGGTATAATGTTTGACTGATTCTTAAAATTGGACGCGTGACGACAAATACATTTTCGACTGTTTTTAAGCTACTGCCGGCGTAATAAGGATCTTTAATATTCAATAATATATGTAAAAGTAAGAAATAATTTATATCGAACTATTCTGCATATTTAAGTAGCTTTGATTCACGATTTTCAACTGCGTACAGGATGGGACATCAAAAACAAGCTTACCGTGACAATCACCCTAATACATAAGTTTAGATATTAGAATATATAAGACAATAAGCAGGTTATACATAATTATAACTATAAGCAGATTACATCTCATTAATACCGCACGAAACTCAGTTTTTACGATGATATAGGCAAGTATGTTCTTGTTATCGAGGCTTTCACCATGATTTACAGAGATATGTCCACCTCTTATCTTGAGGTGTTGCTTTTTCAGAATGCTTATTGATATTTATTACATCGACGGGGGTTCATCTAACGTGCATTTTAAGAGAAATTTTACTTGTAAAAATTTCATGTAATATTTTACATGACGAAACTAAGACTTTTTTATGCAAAACCTCGATAAGTCTGAGATATTGTTATAAATTATAACTTATAATCTATTTCAGAATACCTAAAATAACTTTAATTTCAAAATAATTTGTTACACATATCACTTTTATATGGCTTTTCCTCTTTAAACACCGGTTTTTACATGAACACTAAAATTAATTTATAACACGTTAACCCCGAAAATCGCAGCTTAGCCGCTTATTTTAAGATTTCCTGCTATAAGTATTGTAAGCAAATTTTTTGAATAAGCCTTTTCAGTTGAATTCGAGAAAGCACTTGCCTTTATCTTGCGCTGTATCCCTTCGTTTTGCAGATAAAGCATATTGCAAATAGTACATTCCAAAATCTTGGAAAAATATGGAATGTTTTATTTTCTTTTTTTTTACTTATTTTTATTTTTTTAATTTGTGACAATTTAATAACACATTCAGGGCATTAATTAACCCGTTTAACCAAGAAACTTTAATTTTTCCGTTGTCAACGCGTAATTTTTTTAATGAACCATTGTTAAATTAATATGGAAATACTATAAACGATTGCTTCAATCGTTCCTTTGCAACGGATTTGGAAAAATTCCAAATGGATGAATGGTATTTTCTTATTAATCTAACAGTGACTTACTTAAAAAAAGGTGCGCTGTGATCGAAGGTAGATTAGGATATTTAAGTTTAAAACGGGCTAATATAAGTAGAATATTTCGGATGTCGAAATATCCATATTAGCTTAAATTCGCCCCTTGTAAAAAAGTCGCGAAATTCCTGGGGTAATGCCGCGCTATCCTGCGCGCTAATGCAGGCCATTTTTACAAGGGGCATATTAATTCCTGAATTCTTCTCCGAGCTTCCGAGGTTTCTTGATTCTTTGTGTTTTCATCACATCGTTTAATCTGTAACATAAAAATACCATTTATCACCTTAAAATAATAGTAGATTGTATATTTAAACACATTCAATGCAACTTACGGCATGATTACATTTAATCAAGCTATTGTGGAAATATGTTGCATTAGTCGAGTCATTCCCTTAAATCGGTATAAATTTTTGAGAATTTTGCTTCCAGCTTAATCCTGCGAAAATTGTAAAATTATAAGGGTAACAAAATTTTGTAATAAAATACTATATTATTTAAATACTGGTATTAAATTTTAATCTTATTGAAAATTTAAAAAATTTTAAAAAATCTTATTAACAAAATGCATTTAAAATTCAGTGAAAATAGGGACAGACCCCTTGAAAGGGCTTGTGGGTAATTTTAGATGAATACATTTTTTTTTTTTTTCAATTTACGCAAGAAGAAAAACTTTACGTTGGCAGTGAAAAGCAAGTTGCATTCTAAAATAGAAGAATAAAAATTATTTTGTTAAAAAATACAATTTTAATTTCTAAAGGGTACATACATAATAGTTAAAGACGTTTACAATTACTATGGTGAAAATTTGAGCTTACCGATCGATTCAATTGTTCACTTGTGTTATTTTGAACATTTGAACTCCATCTTGTTTTACAACAAACTTTAGTTGTTTCACACAAAGGCAGCACAAAATTATATAAGTTCAATTTACACAGCGAAATTGAAACTTTATTCCAAATCTACGTTCGATGTGTTCACTGCGCGAAGTTCGCGACAGACTGATGAACGGTCAGCGAGTCCGTGCGTGAAGTTGCCAGGGTGAAAAGGATTACAAGCTCCCCTTCTCTGGACGATCGCCTGCACTGCGTAAGTGTGCGGAGAGTAGTCACGCCCATCGCCAATGGAGGAAAAAAATTCTTGAGTATAGTTAAAAATGTATTATAATCTATAGTAGCTTCCTGAGAAATTATTTTATGCAATGGAAAAGATCGCTTGGAACTATACTCGATGACCCGGAGCGAAACATTAATCTCGTACTTGCGATCGGTTAAAAATATTTAACTGTGTATCGCCTCGGTCATTTTCCTTTTTTCAAAGCGTACTGATTGAGCTGATTTGCTGTTTCCAGCGGCCGACTGGCATGTCAAAGCATGTGACAACTAAGAATAACAAACTCGAGAAATAAATCCTATTCATGCCACCCCAACCAAAAGTAACTCGTTTCGGCACCGCAGCCAAAACGGAAAATTCATTTTCTGCTGGGGAATTCGTGAAAAATAGTATATAATGCATTTATGAAGAGAATAACAAATCCTCACAGTATATGTTTATGTTCCTAGACACGTATTCATCACTTCCTTTCGTCAAAGCTGATAAGACAGGTATATTTTTGTTGATTTGAACACTTTTGAATTTTTTTCTTATAATAAAAAGATAGAAATTCGAAAGATAATGTTCCGCGAAAATTGTCTTTCAGCCTCAATCTTTTAAGCTGTACATTTTGAAATGTTTACCTAAATGTAAAAAAGTTGGCTGTTATTTCGTTTATTTTCGTATTATTGATTTTTCAGAAAATAACGTTGTGCAGTGGCCATATCGCACCCGTAATTTATTCCAACGCACGCGCGCTATATCAAATATCGATCCTCGTTAGATTTGCACGAGTTGCATAGCAAAAGGGCAAACGCTAATTCATATACAGAATTCGTCACTGATAAATCTTTAATAAACATGTAGATAGATAATTGCTAAATAATAGTCAAATTATTCAAAAATATTAAGTATACATAATCTTCAATCGAGTGTCACCCATAGAGGGCCCACTTTTTGTTTGTGCTTCGCTGCCACGTTACAAACGACGCATCAGGCCAATTTCATCGTTTGTTGTTTACACCTAATGTAAGGAAGAGAAAAGGGGACTTTGTGCGAGGGATTGTGTGACTGAGATTTGATCATTGAAACTGTCCGAGCGAGTCCGTAATAAGCTTCTAGCTCTTCGCTGAAACAAATTTTATATGTAAATCCAGCATAAGTGGACAGCTGAATCAGCAAGAAATATTTTGACACGTCGGTCAAATGATGTGTAAAAAAGTTTTGCTTCGGCAGCAAAATATATTTTGCTAATTCAGCTGTCCTAAGCTGGATTTAAAAGTAAATTTTTTCCCAGTGTATGTATAAAATTTCAATAACAAAAAAAACATAAGTCTGAAATATTATTCTATACTAATTATCACGTGGTAATTTCCGCGCTGATTTGCCCTTCGTCATAGAAATTACTTCATTGACTTTCTCATTTGTTTGCACATAGCTACCTTTACTTTTAATATCTCCAAGAATAATCCAAAAATATTCACAATTAAAGCGGCTAATAGGGCTCGGCCAGAGGCTGCTCGACAATTGCAAGGGTCGCCGACTTCATATCGAGTCTTTTGCGCATCTATTGCAAAAAACCCTCTAAAATGGCCATTTTTTCAATTGCATTTATTTTAAACAATTTCAGTTCAATCAGCACTTACAATACATCAAAATGTAGGTATTTTAACAACAAAAACAATGAACTTTTAAAAGTTAAGATCGGACGTATAGTTTACGAGAAAAAGTCATTTGTTTATTAAAACTCTCCCTCGAAACGAGGCTGCAAGAGAGACATATGGCCGATACAAAAGGCACGAAGGTTGAAAGTACTCGCTACGCAGCGTTGTTACATACAGCTGTACTTCAAAAGTCACGTGTCAGCCAATCGCAGCACGTGAAAGACTCGGTCTCTTAAGAAAGTGTCTCTTAAAAATGGACCGTAAAAATGGGCCAATGAAGGTCATAATATTGCCGCATGATACTTACAAGGAGAGCTTTTCAGGTCCGGGTCACAGATCTTCACCAAACTTTTTCGGGGGTCTTCTGGTACTCAATACTGAAGCTCCCTGTGCTTAGTTTGATCCAATGGGCCTTAGGGCCCATTTTGTAGAGGATTTTCCACATTATCAAAAAATCTTTGTTATTTTCTATATC
>CACVKI010141777.1:0-29505 GCA_902732785.1 Trichogramma evanescens | reverse complement strand
GGGGAGGAGGAAGGTAGGAGGGGGGAGGGGGTCCCAAAATTTGGCTTTGGCACTTTTTTATCATGTACTATAACATACCAAAAGCGCGTCAAGATTGGTGACATACGTGCGGACGAAAGTTTAAAAAAATATTATTTTGACCCATATATATACCTACGTACACGGCGGCGATGCACAGCAGTTCTTCTGCTGCTGCTGCTGTTTCATCGTTTTTAATTTTTTTCACCTCAGTGGCGATTACGCGCGAGCGAGCGTTACACTATATATTATTTTCTCTCTCTCTCTCTCTCTCTCTCTCTATATGTGTAGCGCGTTCCGCGTCGCGCCTCCTCGACGTTTTCATATTATGTATATAATACGCACGCTTGAAAATATTACGCCGCGCTCTCTCTCTCTCTCTAAATTGGAACTCGACTCGCGAGCCTCGATAATAAGGTCGTCGTCTGCGCGGCTGTGTGGGCATCCAGGAAGTTCGCACAGCTCGAGCGTAATTTCTTCGTTTTTTTTTTACCCTCGGACTTGAACCTTCTGCTACACTCTGATGGGCGCGCATAGTTGTACGCGCGCGTAAACTGCACACAGGGCTCGACATATAGCTTCGCGCAGCCCGACGGACGTTATACAGCGCGTTGTCCTGTAGTTATACGTCGCGCGTCCTATAAAGTGCCGTACAGCGTTTAGAGTCGGCTGTATAATTTTTTTTTCTCTTCTTCCCAGCGGTAGCGTTACATATACACAGAACCTAGCGGCGGTGACGACGACGGCCTTTCCAAGTTCTCTCGGTCTAAGCTTTTTAACTGGAATGTGTCGCGCAACTGACTTTGACGCGAAAACTACTGCTGCTGCTGCTCCGGCTCGCCAGCTCGTTTTGTTTCGCGCGCGCGCGCGTACGATGACATTAACTGGGTATACGGTGCGTGAACCGTATATAGATAGAATATTTTGCGCCGGAGACTCCCGCGAAAAGTCAACAATAATTACACGCGCTCGGCGATTTAATTTCTCGCTTTTGCCGTCGTGCTGCAGTACACACAATGTAGGCCATGCACGACGACGCTCTCTTATCGGCTCTCTGTCCTGCTGCTGCTGCGATGCGATGCGATGCGGCTTTTTTAACGTGCGAAATTCAATCGGCGATAATTTTTATGGACTTTATTCGCGGAACGCTTAGCCAATGCTTCGAGGAACCTCGATTCGATGCCAAGCGGACGTCTCGCATTTGTGTGCGAGTGTATGCATAATATAACCCGCTCGACTCAAACACACATACTCAACTTTATTGTTCGGAACGATCACGCCTGCGCTTCGATATCATCGTATGTTGCGAGCTTCAATGAGCCATATTGTGCGTCTATGATATCGCACGAGGCGATCGAGTAACGAAATCTTGTTTATAATTTTTGCGATCGTACACACGCACGTGTTGATGTACACGCGGCTTATTATTATATTATTATATATAACACGAAACGAAAGACGATATTTTCAACGCGTGTCTCATTATCGAGGCACATATATTGATTCATCATAACAATTCTTACGTTTAGCTGACTCTGAGCTGTTGTTATAAATCGCTTTGCCAATTTTTCATAATATTATACGGGGCGCTCCAAAAGAGGTGTCGAAATATTTTAGCCATTCGGCGCCGGAGAAAGAAAAATATAATCTCGGGCTCTTGGTGCACATGCCTATATATATCTCTCAGAATAGGTGTGCAGCACGTCAGTATATAAAATACTGATAACACACACACACACACACACAGGAGGCACAAACCGGACTTTGAACAAGCAGCAGCTGCTGCGCAAAATCTATTTCGAAACGAACAGCTCTCGATATATTCGCGCCCGCGCGACTTTTATTATCTATAGGTATATATAATATAGGTGTACGCCGCTGCTGCACTAGCTGTACGCGCGTTATGCTGTTTTTTCTCAGCTCTTGTAGATATATTTTTTTTATTTCTCGCTCGCTCGCGCCGTCTTATGGAATTTCTTCCATATAATATCGAGGCCAACGTCGTCGTCGCCGTCGACGACGGCTGTGCACTCCTTATACACATGGACTTTTTCTCTCCTTGCTTTCTAGTTCTCTCTTCTCTCTCTTTTAAAGATGCGCGCCGGAGAATTAATCATTGTGTCTCTCGACTTAATGCTCTCTATATGTACCGCAGCAGCAGAAGCAGCAGCTATATAGATGCACTGGCTGCGGCCGTTGCCTGTGCACTGCTGTTCCACTGCAATATATTATACCGTACTTGCGCGCCTGTACTGCTCGGGATGTGGGAATTTTATAAGCTCGCTTTACAGCTCTCGCGTGTGTGTGCATATATACTGCTGCACCTCCTATGTATTACGAGACCTTAATCGACTCGACTATTTGGCTTATTTTGCCGTCTTTCCTTTCGTCGTCGTGTTTTTCAGGCAGCTATGAACAACAGCGGCAGCGATGGCACGTGCTTTTTGACGAATGTTTTCTCGCGTGGTTTTCCGCATAGGTCGCATAAAATATATGTACGTACGTATGAAAAAAAAAAAAACCAGGGCGAGTAATATAGCTTTTGTAACGAGTGCATGAACATACACTGTACTGGTATGTGCTGTATATGAATGACTCAGCCGCGAGGATGAGCAGTGTATGCGGTGCGTTTTACTCTCGAGTTACGAAATGCAGCGCGAGCGAAACTTTCCGGCGCGTTGACACGAGACTCTTTGCCCTGCTCTATCTCTCTCTCATTCTCTCTTCGGCTGGCTTGCAGTGCGCTGGCCCGTGCATGTTGTCGTTGCTGTTGTTGTTTCTCTATGCTAGCTGCTGGAACGAGTTAAATTACGGATCTTGCTTACTACTACTATATATACCTGCTACTGCTTCTGCAAAGCTTTAGGTTTATATACCTGCTGCTGCTGCTGCTTCTGTACTTTTGCATTATATTATATACTATATTCTCTCTTCTCTCTCTCTCTTTCCTCGGGCTTGCCAAGTGCCGGCGAGAGTACCTGCTGTATACTGCAGTACGCAGTTTATATACATAACGCCGCAGTTACAACCCAGTGTAGTATAATAAGCGCGCACTCGACGCAGTCGCGAAATTTAATTCATATAATGTAATACTCTCTCACACACACATACACACACAATGAAGCAGAAGTTGGCGTTTGCGTGGACAACGAAAAAAAAAAAAACATTCATTCGTTATATATACTTGGCGGCCATGCGGTTGCGATACGCCTCGTTGATTATATCGCGTCGAATGCTGATAGATCGTGTATAAATAAGAACTCGATGCGAGTACGAAAGTCTCCGAGTAATGTTATTTGAGAGCGCGCGATAACGCGGCTCGCCGAGTAATCTGCCATTATATATTATGCGCTGTACGAACAGGTGACTAATCGGTGGCGTTTATAGGGTACGCGCCGAGCGAGCGACGACTTTTGCAATTAGTAATAAGCGAATTCTGTGTCGAACTATTATGCATTGCGGATCAAGCAGAAGCCGAGAAATGCAATCATCCCTTTCGCGCCGCCACCAACTGTATGTGTGATGTGTGTGTGTGTGTGTGCGCGCGTGGATCGGCACTTGTATACGTGCGATTGCGATTGAATTGCCAGCTGCAGATCGGATATATCTATGTGTGAGTGCGATCGTACTTTGAATATTCAATGCAACGCGTGGGCCGTAGCCCTTTCCGTATAGATATCCCCGGGATCGGCCTCTTTCGCGTTTCGCGCAATGAGTAGTAGTAGCAGAGCTAGAGGTCTATTTTCCCCGCAAGGCAGCTACTCGCAATTCCTATCGTTATATATGCATTATACGTATGCTGGTGCAAATAGCGATCGTAGGTAGTAGTCGTAGTAGTATTAGTAGTTTCCCGGGACCATCGCGTGTGCGTGCCGAGCTACGCTTATATTTGCGGCGCGCAAAGAGAAGAGCCTCCTCCGTCTATACTGCCACCACCGCAAGAGAGGGAGATGCGAGTGGAATGATTGAATGGATCCATACTTATTATTCGCGAAAATCGAGGGTGGTTTCTGCGAACTGCTACTGCCTTCTCGGTTTCTGATCAGTTAGTCTCTCGCAGGCGCGGAGATCGCGTAACGTGTAATTTTCTAATGAAGAAAATCGCCCCCGCGTTCGGATCGTGGCGCGCGTCCCCGTACGTTATTGCCCCGTCAATTTGACTAATTGCCTAAAAGTGTGCACCACCCTCGCACACTCGTACAAATGATAATAAGAGGTTTCTCTTCGCGCGCGCCCAAGCACACATGCGTTACGTACTCATTTTTCGCAGCAGCCGCGCCTTCATCCACACACGTATTATAATGGATCAATGGCCCCTTCGCGTCTGGGGTTAGTAGTAGGCGACGCTCCTAATTTGAAATTAAAATCTGACCTTTTGGCCAGATCGGCTTTGGGCTATATAGCTGCTGCTGCACTGCACACGTGCATCATCGACTATTGGAAAATTAGCATCGATTTGCCCGGGCCGCTTGCTTGAAATGACGCACCGCAACTTACTCTCTCTCTCTCTCTCTCCTGGTACTTGCTACTCGCATGTCGAACATGTACGTGTGTATGTGCATAGCTGCTAAACATGCCGTTTGATTGACAGAGGCGAGCAAATACGGGACAAACTGCAATATTTACACTTGATACCTTTGCGAGTAGCAGTGGCTAGTGCTCCGAAGCAGAAACGAACCAGAAGCAGCAGCAGCAGCTTCTATCTCTATTCCTCTCTCTCTCTCTCTCTCTCTCTCTTGCGAGTGTATAATATTGATTGAGCCACCCCAGATCGCGCACTTTTTTAATGCGGCCGAGCGAATAGGGCTATCTATACAAATTTTGTGTGCAGTGTCCCAAATTCGAGTTGTGTACACTTTAATTAATTCAACTATTATTATTGCATAAAAAAAAATATTTTTTTTTCGTCGAGCCTCGAGCGCTTCGTACACGCATCTTTATCATTCGACTTTGTCACTAGATAATTTGCGCTGTCGCTCGAGTTTCATAATCTATATATACATTGTGTTTATTTTCGCGCGCGCGCCTGTTTGCATTTTTGTTTACGTCGTGTATCGAATTACCTTCCTCTTTTTTTTTTTTATTTCGCTCGACTCTTCGACGCGCTTATCAAAACTCCGCGCCCGTCTCGATCAGCGCGGCTCGTCAACGCGTGTATGTACACGCCCGCACGATGACGTATGAAACATTTTAGTTTAAAATATGTTGTTTTTTTTTTTTTTTTTTTTGATTGCCTCGCGCGCTTTTGTTCGACAGCGCGAGTGAGAGAGACGATGACGCTTGCGCGAGTGTAGGGGTTGAAAAATAAAAAATTTTCAGCGTGTACACTGGCCGCGTGATTAACGCGCAGCAGCAGCAGCTCTCTCGCGCGCCTTTTAATGTTATTCCATTTTGCATTAAAAATGACGAAAACAGAAAATAAAAAAATTGGCATTCCTTATTACGCACGCGAGTTTGAATAATAGCTCGGCCTGGGCAATATTCAAAGACAACGCGTATCTAAACGTTACCATAAGACTAATAGGCTAATTAAAAGGCTCTCGAACGCAGCGGTGTATCTACACGGGGCCACGCCTGCGAAAGCAAGCCAGGCAAGCAAGGCGAGTTTCCGTTAACTTTTATGAAAATTGAACACGGCCGATACTGCTGCCATTGCGTTAATACGGGCGCTAGTGCTCGGATATACGTCGACAGTGGATTTTCTCTACTTATATATTATATACGTATGTACGTATACGATGAAACTAAGTTGGAAAGAGGAAGAGGGTACATATTCCGAAGCGTTAATCATACGAGACTAAGTCGAGTCTATCTCGTCTCGGATAGTATGTTGGGGGGGAGGTTGAGACGTGATAATCATAAGGATGCAGCAGCAGCAGCAGTGCCTCGGTGTGTGCCTACGTCAGCGGCACGTCTGACTCGCGTCGAATTAAATGCGCATAGGAAACGGGCTATATAGCTATATAGGCTCGTCGCATATGTCGTATTTATTATTTGGCTAATGGCGCACACGAGTAGTAGTAGTAGTAATGGTAGCTAGGACCTGCTGCTGAAGCCATTTCTCTTTTTCAATCGATAAGGCTTAATGCGTCTTTTGGGTCATCAAACTTTATGAACTTAACCGGTGACTAAGCTCTCTCTCTCTCTCTCTCTCTCTCTCTCTCTCTCTACGACGCGCCGATTTCGTGTCGCTACATGTGCTACCGCTGCTCCATAGCTAGGACTGATTTTTTTCCTCGCCTTCGCCTCCTTTCCTCACCACCGAAGCGTCGTCCGGTTCGTGTCCGTAGGGTGTAATAAAAGAATACGACAGTCGGACGAAGAAATACGCATATAACTGGAGCTGCTGCTAGTTATCGTACATATAGCAGCGGCAGCTTATATAGACTGCTGCTGGGGGGCGCGTCTACGTCCCTTAAATTTTCGCCCTCCCCCACATACACACGACCAGAGAGAGAAGACCACCACCATCTTTTGTGGAATTCTCTTGCACTTATATATATATAGTCGGGTGTGGTTCTCTCTCTCTCTCTCTCTCGCTCGTTGGTAATGATGGAAAATTTATGGAGCTAGACGCGCCTTTGCGTGTCTGCACACGGCGTTACACATACAGTAGCCCGGGATCGTCCTCGCGTATATAGGGGCTCCGAGAGGAATCACGGATGGTTTCATCGGAGTACGGGAGAGAGAGAGAGAGAGAGAGAGAGAGAGAATGATGGCTCGATCGTGTGCGACGTTAAAAAGGAAAAAAAAATAGGAGAGAGAAAATGTAAAATAATAAAAAGGGACGATCACCAGAGACGACGACGACGATTGATGCGCGCGCCGATGACACGCAATTTTGCCGCGAGTAGCCGGGCTATCATTCGATTATCTTTTAAAAAGTACTATACGATGAAAAGGATGTACGACGACGACGACAAAGTCTCGATAATATACGCGTCGCTAAAATACTGCGTCGCGATGAGCAGCGCCGCGCGCACGTGATTCATTATTTGCCCATGACCGGGCTCGAATTTCGTGTCTATGTAAGCGCCAATTTTTTTTTACGCGTACATTTGATAAAAGCAAAAGCTGTATACACGCTGTACGCGAGCGATGAAAAACTGGGAGAAACTCTATACTGTGTCATTTTCCTTTTTAATTCGTCTCTATTGTCCACACGAGACACACACGCTCACAAAAGGACGGAAACACAAGATTTAATATTTACTAATAGTTTTCTCAGCTGGCTAAATAAATAATAAAATTAGCAATAGGATCGCCGTGCTCTATACGTGATTTTGAAAAGTTCCTCGACCCCCCGCATGGCGATGATCTTTCGTGCGTGCTTGTGTGTGCGTTGAATGACGCTCTTTGACCTATCGAACCCGAGTGCGTACGCGAAAATAACAGGCTATGCTGGCGAGCTCGGCTGAAAGCGTTAAAAATTGCGTACATGTATATGCGCTCTGTATATACGAGCCGCGCGAACAATCGACGCCAATCTCGCCAGTCATGAAAATTTCGACTCGAAAAATCAATCGCTTTTTCGCTCTTTCGTGCATATATGCATGCATGCGTGCGTTCGACTGCGGCTTCGGCGCCACATGCTCGAACAAAGATTCATCAGAGAGGCTGCTAAATCCTAGCTCTCTCGCGTTCTGTTTTATCGTGTGTTTGCGCCAGCTCGAACCCAGATGCAACTTGTCCAACGCCCGAAAATCCCGCGCTCATCATCGAGCTCTTGTTCTACTGCTACCGCTGCTGCTGGTGCTCGCCGTTGCCATATAATTCACTTTTCCTCGCGCGCTTATGTATTGCAGTGCTGCTGCAACTGCGTGTGTATTTAACTTGCTCTCCCTCTCGCTCAGGTATAGCTGTATATAGCGTATATATACCCGAGCAGCTTCCTCTTTCAACCGAATCTTTGGCTGAATTTATACTTGACATTATGCATATATACAGCATAGAGTGAGAGAGAGAGAGAGAGAGAGCTGCAGAGCTAGATCCCAGGAAATTATCATTCATAATGGCTCGTTAGTGCGAAGCGCTACTGCTGTTACAAGCGAATTATTGGATTAGTTCACTCTTACTACTACTACCACTACTGCCATGCGTCAAAGTACAAACTCTCTGCAGTGTGTGTGTGGTAGTGGTAGTAGTAGCTGCTGCCGCTGATGGCGACGACGACGACGACGACGACGACGACGACGACGATGATGATGATGGCGATGCGGTTCAAAGTTTGTTTGGCAAGATGTTTGCCGTTCGGTGAAAGGGTGGGTGGTAGTGGTGGTCCAAAAGCCCGACTCCAACCCCGCCTGCGCACCTACATATGCACACTCACATATCCTACTTACACTTCATATTCGAATGTGTGTGTGTGTACTTTCGTGAGCATATACTATTGGTTACTTTGAATAATCAAATATGCACCGCCAGCGGAAGCTTCGCTTGATTATTTTTGCTTTGTTTTCATATGTGGTTATACGTATACGCCATTTCGAGGCGATTCCGAAGAATACGTCAGGCCTATACCGGACGATATAGGCGATTGATAGTAGGCACGCGCGCGCGCAATCGATGGCCTTTGATCGAGCGAGAGGCCGATATATATATATGATACATCCATTATTATGAGCTTAATTGCGCAACGACGCGGCCGGGCCCGCCTATTTACCTTCGATATTTCATTTAGCTTCTTTATTTTACTCTTTTTTTCGCGTTAAACGATTACCGCTGCTTCTGCTGCTGGTATATAAAGGGAGATTAAACAAATATCGCATTATATGGCCGACCGGTTGATTGGACGCAAATTTTAATGAAAGACTATAGGGGACTCTCATTAAAAAGTCGATCGTTGCTGCGCTTGTCTCTCTTTCTCGAATTGAAATTTTAGACCATTATATGTATAAAATAAAAAATGCAAATCGATTCGGTATCGCACGCTTATATAAAGGAACCCAGAATCGCGCGAGCAACGGAAAAAAAAGCTTAATCTAGAAGGCGTAAATGGTGTTTGCACGTGCTTTATATAAACATCCTCGACGCTTCGGCTGACATTCGAGAGACAGTTATACACTTAGGCACCTCTGCTTATATATCGGCTCGGCATCTGTCTTCTCACTTCTCCCCCATCTCCGTATATATACGAGCGATAAGCTTCTATCGATTCGCAGCAGCAGTAGCAGCAGCGGCATTATATATAAGCGCCGATATTAGCGCACTGTGAGACTGCTACTAGTCAGCAGCCCCTCGCTTTAGAACCGCAGCAGCAGCAGCTCCTCCTACGCGCGTGCATAAATTATACATTCAATCGAGTGCGAGGGATTATATACTTTTCTCGTACACATATATTTTCCGTAGTAGCTACTTTGAAATGAGCTTTTTTACTGAGCTTTATGTGTATACTCGCGTGTCTTAGAGCCATATATCGGTGAAAAACGCGACGATATTACACAAGATCCGGACGCGCGCATAACGGACGAGTGGAAAAAATTGCTCCAATTATACGAATCGCTTATATTGAGATATACGCAGAGACGCAACTGTATACCTGTTGGAGTGCGACGAGTGGTGTACTATATCGATCGCGAAGGAAGAAAAATTAAATTAAATTAAATTAATTACGTTTGCATTGTACGTGCGGCGGTGGTTTGCTCGCGTGTGTATATAGCACACCGCGCATTTGCATAAATATGTATACAGGCTGTGATTGTGAGTGTGTATACATAGCTGCAATTGTGTGCGTCGGTGCACCGTGAGAGAGAGTACGCGATATACAGCAGCCACTATAATATAGCAGTGAATATGTAGGTCATAGAAAAAGGCAATATATATGCAGCCGCGCGCACCGCCGGGGCAAAGGTGTACAATATACTACGTCACATGCACACACACACACACATACACACAGAGCCCGAAACTCGACGCACAAAAAGTCACACGCTAGTCTCGCTGCTGCTGCTGCTGGCGGACTTCTATATATGCAAATAATTTCATAGCGCGTTCGGTTTATCTTATTTGAAAATTTCGTCACTCGCGTAGCGCTGCAGAAATAGTACAACCGCGTCACATGCACACACAGATACAAAGCTCGTAGATATATAAATTTGAGAGCGAGCAGAAAAATCCTTTTCGTTTCTGCGTGTGTGAGCTGTATACACGAGCTTTCTTATGCACAAGTGTGTGTGTGTGTGCGCACGTATATAATGCATTCGTTCAAGCCTAACGAGCAGCAAAAGTCGTCGAGAGGTGGTGGCGACACAGCTGTGATTTGTAAAATTATTCATAGAAAAATCTCGATACATATAGGTATGTGTGTGTGCAGCCTGCGTTTCGCCTTTCTTCATCCTAGTCTTTTTCTCGCACGCACATTTCGCTCGCTCTGCGCCGTTTGGCTGTTGCTCTTTTCTATCTCGTTACGCGACTTATTTGCCAGCGCCTTTTTTATACTACTCGCGCACGGCTGACGGCTGCTGCGCCGTTTCTGTTCTCTCTCTCTCTCTCTCTCTCTCTCTCTTCGTACATATACCGCTTCGGCACTGGTAAAAATATCGAAATTCGATAAACGACCGGCAGTGCAGCTCGCACAAGTGTGTGCGTTTAGATGTTGGGCGTGTGTGTGTGTGTGTGTGTGTTGTATGGGGGGCCTGCTGCTGCTGCTGCTTCGGGGCTCTATGCGCAGTGGGCGAAAAGCGTAAATAAAATGCGATTTATGAGATGCGCATTTTCGGTGCGCTGGTGTATATAGACACAAACGTCATAATGCAGAGAGGTGTTCTGCGCTGCACCACTGCTGCTTATATATTTGCATGGTATACCCACACACGTATTATATACGAGAGTTTTTGGCTTTTTGTCATCTTTTGTCGAGAATAAATATCTCCATTCCAAAACGCTCGAAATGTAGACGGAAGAGGAGCGAGGAGCACCGAATTCACTTGGCAATTTTATCGTACGTACACACACGCATGATGCGCACAGACAAAGGCTTGCACGGATTACACACAGGTAGACGCGTGCATTCGTACACCAACATCGATAAAAGAAAAGAATCGCATCGCGCGGGTGGGAAGAAGAAGGAGTAGCTGCGAAGAAGATCCGCGCTTGGCTAACGGCGTGTGCGCATTAAAAACGAATCATCGTCGATCGGTACCTATGCTACCCGATGCGTATATATAGCGTACAGCGCGGAATACGTAGCTCGTTATCGCTCCTCGCGTCGCGGTGAACTCGCGGCTGCAACCGAGCAGCGGCATTATATACGTATAAGTAAAGAGCAGTGCGGCACATTTCGATCTTGCGCAGGCGGGGGGCAATTTATTCCGCGCTGCAGAAACGTGGATGTATATTAAAAAGCCATCGACGTCGACTAAGGTATATATACTACTCCGACTCGAGAGCAGCTAACTGCACGCAGAGGTAGGCAGGCAGGCAAGGCAAGGCAACGAGCGAAATACCGAATCGTGTGTTATACGCGCTGTAGACTTTGCTGCTGCTGCTGCTGTATACCTATTGCTCCGCGCGGCAGCAGCGGTACGTTGATTGACCTAATAATGTTTAACCCCCTTTTGATGCCGGAACCGCGCTTGTAACGAGCCAACACAGCTCCTGTACGTGTATGTGTGTGTGTGGGTATTTGTACAAGTACGAGCCCAACATTACAGGAGCGCCAATTGTTCGGCTTACGATGTATATATACCTATTCTCCCGCGTAAATACGCGAGCTACGTGGCTCTCCGTATTATAATACAAACGCGAGCTCGTGTATGTATAATATTTGTTATACGTAATGGGAAATATCGTATAATAATACAAACCCGTTCGTTTTATTTATATACATATACCATCTCGGCATCGGAGAGAGAAAGAAAGAGAGAGCAGGTGCGCTCGGCCACGCGCAAATATAAAAACTGCCGCCGGTCGTCGTCGTCGCGTGCGTGTACCGTCTTCCAATGTATAACCGTATTAAATCGCGCGAGCCGATCCGATCGATCGATTTTCGAATTAAAAGCTGCGTAATGTGTATACACACATAGCTTCTGCGCGCGAGCGAAAAACGAAATAAGGGGTACCTTATTATATGTATATATGAGATATCGATCGGGGGAAATATAAAAATATCGAATTAATCTTCTGCTGCAGATGGCGGTGAACTGCACTCCGCGTGCCGCACGACGATCGCTGTGGAATAGGTCGCCGAAAGATGCGATATCTCGCGTATACACGGTACCGTACTCTCTTACGCTCTATCTGCGATATATGTTGTATACGCGATTGTGGATCGAAGCCCGAAAGGGATGCACGCACCCGTGCACCCGTATACAATGTATATATGAAAAAAAAGGGAGGCTAGACGCGCGATCGTTTGTGTTGATGTAACAGCTCCAGCAGTTGTGAAAATCTTTCGGCTACTGTAGTACTGTGTGCTCACACATATAGCTTCTGCGCGTGGCGTATATATTCGTTTTTGATGGAGCTGCTACACGCTTGATTTGACACTGTCTGCTGCTGGATGTGGCAACTCCCGACGCACTGCTACTACTCCCTCGCTTGAGTAAGCTCGATCTCACGAATCTTACGATCGTGTATTAGGACTTTTTTTCTTGGCGAAAACACGCAATCTCCTTAATTCGTTACGCGTATCAAAACAAAGCAAAACAACAGGCGACGTTACATTCGGGTCGATGTATTTCTAGTGTTGCATTATATCAAGGTTATTGAGAAACGCGCGCCAGGCGAGATATTTTGAGTAATCGCGCGCACGAGATAGCTGCGACGTTCCACATTTCCTCTGGATCTGAAAACGCGTCGTGTTCCTCTAGAGTCTCGTCTAGTAGTCGCGTACCTTTACCTATATAGTTTCTTACGAATTTCCAATTGTGTCTGCGCGCCGCGTGCAGTATGCAACTGCAGCTTCGAATTCTCTCAGCTCTACCCTCGGAAACATTTTAACAATGAGAGGATCCATTGACGCGCTGTGGCACCTTATATATGTGTACGTAGTATTTCCCTTTGGCAGAGAGTACAGAGATGAAAAGACAGAGAGAGAGAACCGCAGATTCTCGGCAGCAGCAGTCGCACGTGTATAAAGGTTAATACCTTGTACGCAGTGTGCAGTAGATCGCGCGCGCGTATAGAAAGTGACATTTCTCGGAAGTAATTTGGGTCGCGCGCGGTTTTCCAGTACTGCAGCTCTATGTGTGTACATACAACATCGATATGCATACACGGAAACTTTAGCCCATTTCTTTTGATTATATTTGCGCGCGATTCTCTCTCAAGTTCGCTTCGATAAATAGACTTACGCGCGCATCCGCGAGAAAGAAAAGGGGGGCAACAGAAGAAATTGATATTGAAATTTGTTATTTACGAAATTCACGTGCTGTATATGGCTCGGCGTATATAATATATATCTCTCCACACGCCGCCCGCGAGTCGCTTGTGGCGGCGGCGGCGGCACACTTATTTTGCCGCTTCTTCTTCTTCTTCTTCTTCTTTCTAGAGCTGCTGCCACTACACGGCACGAAGCTCTTTTTTCTTCGGCTGTGTGTGTATGTGCAGCTTCTCCCTCTCTCTCTCTTTCCTCCATTTGGTGAGTTTTCAATTTCCGGTAATGGACGGAGTATTTTTATCAATTACGGATCAAGGGATGCGCGCCGTCCCGCCGCCGTTGCACTATACACATACTGCGTATATAATGTATATAAGCGGCCCCGGACTCTCTCTTTTCTATATATAATACTGGTGCGGGGTAGTGGTGGTTGCATCGATGCCCCTTTCAAGTTAGATTGTATGTGCGGTCGCTTTAACGCTCGGCGCTGCACTCATACATATATTTATACTATATAGTAACTAGCTAGCTGCTGCTGCTCGATCGACGTGTGCGGGATATGCACTTTTTTATTTTATTATTATTTTGCTCTTACGTACACGGCTATACGGCCGCAGTTATTTTGTTTTCTGCGCGCGCGCGCGGCGGGCGCATAAATTTGCATGCGAAAACGCGAGAGAGCGGCTGAACTCATTTTTTCGATATTTATCATAAAAAACAGAGGCTATTATCCAAACGCTAATTGATTTCGTAGGAGTTTGAAGCGGGGCGCGCATATGCGCGTGTCTGTCTGCCTGCCTGCTTGAGCCCACCCCCGCGCACCATCAGCACTATCCACTAGCACACCGACACGCACTCTTAAACTGCGGCGCGCTCGTAAATTATATAAAAAAGCAAAATTGCCTTGAAAAAATCGGCGCTCCTAGGTATACATAGCATAAACGATGCGCGGCGCATTACATAAAACTTTTTGCATACTACACTTGTCATATCTAAATTGCTATACGTCACGTTTAGGGGCTCGCGCTAAAGCTGTATATAGCCGCGTATAATAGATGAGCCTCCGACGAAACTTGTATACATCCTAAACACGAATTTATGCATCGCGAAAGAGGATGGAAGGAGGGGGGAAAATCAGCATACTGACACGCACGCATCCTCTCGGTATACCCCGAAAAAAAAAAATATTCCGCCGCCGCCAACACACGTTTTATACCTCCGCGCGCGCCTAATCCGCACCCGTGGCTATTTCTCGGCTCGTTCGTTGTGCATTTACGTGCGTGCCCTGTATATACGTATTTATAGCCCTTAAAAATAGCGCCTGTATACGCGTCCGAGCCGCCGCTGTCCGTCGCCGCCGTCTCGCAGAAACTTTTTTATACCTGCGTATATATATACCCTCGAGATACGGATTGGCCCTCGCGAAAGATTTCTCGAATCTATTATAAAATATATATAAGGCACATAGACGAAACGAAGGCCGAGCACAAGGAGAGGACCCGCGTTGTATGTATCGGCCCTCTCTCGTCCGCATCGCGTGCGGCAGGTGAATTATATTTCGCGTTGTATTTTGCGCGCGTTTCTTTTCTCGTTCGCGGCCTGCCACCGTCACCGTACACACACACACACACACACACACATATATGTATACGCCAACGCGAGGCAGAGTACATGCATGCACCGTATACTCATCCATCCATCTTAGCACCTGTCCCACTACGACCGAAGCAATTCATCACACAACGCTGGGATATATGTATTCCCCCTCTCTCTCTCTCTCTCTCTTCCTCTCACTCTCTGCTGGCTTTATCTCTTTCTCTCTCTCTCTTTTTCGCTCTCGTCCCGCTGCTCGCAGCTCCGCTCGTCTCACTACCGGTTTTTTCTCTCGTTCCTTCTTCTTTCTTTCTTTCCTTTTTTTCGCCTGCGTTGCGTGCGATGCTCGACATATTTTTTTTTTCTTCTTTTGCTGAATTACAAAGACGCGAGCGAGCGCGTGCAAGAGCGAGAGAGAGCCACGTCTTTCTCTCTTTTGATTTTTTTTTTATATTCAGCTAGAAGGCAGACAGGAGAAAGAGAGTGAGACTTGTACGGACATTTATAATTGTGTTGCTTCTCTCGTATATAAGGGATCCAAAAGAAGCAAGATGATTCACTCGAGGAAAAGCTTTTTCTAAAAGTTTTCTCTTGTACGAGCGCTCGGAAGCCACTGTGTAAGGCTATACATCGCAAGCAAGCAGTGATAAGGGTATATATATTTCGTACAAGCACGCGTTCCCGGACGATATGTTATATAGAAAATTTTCCTTACTCTCGAATTATGAAAGAATGCTGAATTATAGATTGAATTATAGCGCCGCAGCATTGATTCGTTTATTTTTCTCCTTTTCATAAATTCCTCGAGTGTCATTTTTTTAATTTTGATTCATACGCATGCAAATGTACAACGATTATTCGATATATCATTCACGCGCGGGGTATTATTTCCTTATATTTTGAGATTTTCTTATTTTCTCTCTCTCTTCGAGTAACGAGGAGAGCTCTGATTTCAACCCATAATCATCGCGTACACGTATCATCATCATCATCATTTTTTTCTTTCAAAAATTGATTTCGTAGAAGAAGGCGTCGCACGCGCGTACGTTATAACGATCCGCTCTCTCGCGCGCGCGAGCGTGTTATGTGCAGTTATGTGTACGCAAAGAGTTTTTCACCGAGCCTCTCGAAACTCCGAACGAGAGAACAATGATACTCGATTCATAAATCTACCTATATACATTTCTTTTTTTCGTACACGCGACGACACGCGATTTAAATTTAAGATTCTCGACACTGGCTCGCGTGCGACTCGTTTTCCAATTTACATTTTAGCTAGACATTACGAATATCGGAGGGGGCGATCTCGACGCGAACAGCAAGAAAAGAAAGCGCGGCGGTATAAGCACCATTTTGAAGATTTTATTAGGGGCTCCGTCGCGCGAAATTCTGCGTGTACTTACTACTACTACTACTACTATGCGTACGAGAGAAGAGGTTTATAAAAGAATCCTCTCTCTCTTTCACTGCTCGTCCCTCGGCGCAGCTCTTCATACCATTCAAATTTGGCGAATATCGCTCGAGAGTAGATACTTTGTTATACGAGAGCCTGCGTATACACATCGGCGTGCTGAAATGAAGCTTTTGAAAGTTCTTTTAAAGCTTAAGAGAGCCTTTCTCGCCCATTAAGTCGTAAAAAATATCGCGCGATTTTTTTCTATTGATTTTTGCGCCTGCTACTCCCAGATAAGCTTCGATAATTGTATTATAAAAATACTCTTGATGAATATTTTATGAGTTATATATTCTGCACGTGCTAATTTGTTTTTGCTCTTATTTGTTACAGGTGAGTGTGAGAAAAAATTCAATCGTCTCCATCGAGAGTTGGAACGTATCACATATATGCGTAAGTCCACATGTTAACACAACGATCGCGATTGATCACGTATATATCGACAAGCTGCGCAAAGTAAAATGTCAATTTCGTGTAGTGGCTCCCTGAGAGGTCGTAATTTCGGGCCCATCGGATCATCGTCACGCATTCTCTCTATAAATCGAAAATCAAACTCGTATCTCTGAGATGAATAAAAAAAAAAGTTAGTCCTCGCGACTCGATGACATAGCATTATAAGATAGCTGCGCAGCGTGTGCTGCTGCTGCACGCATATCATATGTGTAATATAAAAAATGGCATATCATAAAAGTCGAGCAGCACAGCTCCTCCTCGCATACAGCTGTGTGTGTGCTTCTCGTTACATTCCTGGAAATCTTAAATCGCGACGTCCTCGCGTATCCTGCCTTTGACGTTTACACACACGCGCGCGCGCGCGCGGTGAGCCCCCATCTCGTTTCGAATGTTGATATTCCGAAGGAGGATTGCTGCGTATTATATGTATCGTTTTTTTTTCTCCATCGGATCGCGAGTCGAGCGACAGGCAGGAGGATCGCCGCAGCTCCGCGGCAGGTGCTCGATGCTGCTGCAGCAGCTCGCTTTTATTCGATTAGCCGGAGCTCGATTAAAAATCTCGCGAATCTTATTTACTCGAGAACGAGAGAGATAAAAAGTAAAGTATATATTATATACCGAACGAATCCGAGCCGAGCTACCGCACCGATGATGCGTAGATTATAAACACGCTCGTTACGGGCTGAAAACTCGCAATTAACATCTTTATTTTTTTCCCTCTCCCTTCTTTTTTTATCTCTCGATTTCTCGTTTATCTCGTTTATCCGAGAGAGAGACCACACCGCGTACGCATCTATCTCGGCCTGGGTAATTTCATCAATTTTCATCGATGGAATTGCCAAAGGGGGCGGCAGCAGTAGCGGCGACAACGGCTTTGACACAATCCGCCGCTGTTCTCCTTCGCGCGCGTCTATAAATTTGCGCGCAGAAGCTCGAGCACGAAAAACACGAATTGTGTGTGCTCCGATGATTTCCATCCCATCTCTCCGTTCTTGCCTATCTCTCCCTCGGTATAGTTTCTATGCGCGAAAAGTCGAGCGGTATTTTTCGCTTCGAACTTTATCTCTCGTTTCATACCTATATACGCGGCGGCTATGTGTGCGGGATAGCAATCTCCGATTTCCGACTGACGAAACGTTACGGTATACACATCGTATGCAGCTATAGCACGACGATAAGCAATCCGGGGGTCACCAGCAGAATTTATCGTAGCGAACGATCGGTACTAGCCTAGGCGAAAATACGCCTGCATGGATATAGACGAGACGGTGGATTTCCAAAGGACGACGCCACATATTTTTTTCCTTTATTGTCTCGTCGCGCGTCGTCGAGGCTTTTACCTATTCATGCTATCCTGCTACGTACATGCGACCAGAAGTGTTTTGTACGCGTGCGCGAACGATTTCAATTATCTTCCGGGCCCGTATTACGACGACGACGAGGGAATACGTTTGAAAATTCCTTTTCATTCGACACACACATTTATAATTTCTAGGCCAGGAGACGACAGTACGGGACACGAGGTAGAAACGCGTCTAGTCACGTCGACACATTTTCCTGCCTACTTTGGCACACGCGTGTATCAAAGCGCAGATGTTTTCTTTTCTCCGCGAACGACGTGTGCAATTTTTATTTATTTTTTTTTGTGTGTTGTCTCCCTCGACCACGTGGATAGTATCGCATCTATATGTAGGCTCCACAGGTCGCCGCACAATTTACTTTCTATAAAACGCTCATATCTTATTCATTAAGTCAATCATATTGCACCGCGACTCGCGGCGTCACGTTTCTCATTTTCACTCCTATACATGCCGTCGCGTGCATATATAAAATATATAATAGCCCTAGCGAAAGTGTCGCTGTCAATATTTGAAATAATATCCGCGAAACGTGAGCCTCCACTCACTCTCTCTTGCAGCGATAAAGCCGAATTACAAACTTGGCTCCTACATAATACACCGTAGCTCGGACATAAGCGAGCTCGATAGCTTGAGCCATGGTGGTATATGGTAGTAGTATAGTAGGGCGGCCGGGCTTAGAAGCGCTTATAATAATGCAGCCTAGTAGCGATTCACCGGTCGAGGTTAATAATCAACCGGGCAGCAGCAAAATCCAGCCGCTGCCGGGGCTCGAGCAGTACAATGGCTGCGAAATTGCAGCGAGCAATATCGGCCCTGGCCATACACGCGCGCGCGCCCGCGCACACACGTACATCACTATATATAGATGTGTAGCGGCCTTTGCGAATCATTGTTTCGTCCAGCTCCTAAACAGCAGCTATAGCAGTTGACCAGTTTCGCAAATTTCATCGATCCCGCTCGAGCTGCACACACTTATATAGCTCGCCGCATCGTCGCTGCGTGTAAAATGTCTGCGGCGTACGGCTCGCGCGTGTCAATCTGTCAGCGGGCTCCGGGCACACATATTATCCATACGTATAGAAAGCAGTATTAAGCAGCAGCACGAATCGCAGTACAGTATAGCGGACACCACAGGCGTCATTCGTTAGCGATACGACGACTCGTGCGTGCACACAGTCGCGAGATCTTTCTCGCCCATGCACCCACGCATTTATCATATATATATATATACGGATGCAGCGGGGAATTTAATCGAGCGACGATCGCGGCTTATACTACTGTACTACTGTGCGATAAATTTCCTCTTTTTCCATTCGCGCAGTCGATCGTCGTCGTCGTCACCACCACCGCTGCTGCTGCTGCGGACGCGTCATTTCGAGCAATTTATAATGAATTAGTCGAGCTTGCGGCGGAAGTTTGCGCGCCGATCGAGACTCCGCACTCGTCGCAAAGTCGCTGCAATCCGCAGCCTCCGCCGTTACACATATATTATTATATCTATATAAGGGTATGAGTTTCAGTTCATTAGAATACATCTCACCTCGAGCCTCGTGAAAAATTCATTCGCCGCAGCGATCCGAGGAAAAGACGCGCGCGGCAGCAGCAGCAGCAGCAGCAGCAGAGCTGTAAGAGATGGGAAATACCCAAACGGATCGCTCGTTCGAGGGAGAAGAACGTCGAGTCGGGGAGCTTGAGACAAAGAGACGAATTTTTCACTAGAGAAGGCTTTTCTCGTGCGAGAGAGAGAAGAGAAGAGAAGAGAAGCCGGGAGGTAAATAAGGAGCTTTACGTGATGCGCGTTAAAGTTAATGCCGTCGAATAGCTTCCTTATTGGCGGATTTCGAATGTATACGCAAGCGAGCGAGCGCCCCAAGCTTTTATTGCAGGCTGATTATTGCACTTACTTTTTTTTTTTATACGTACGTTGCTCGAGCTCGAGCTCGATTGTGTGCTATTGCTCACTTTCAAGGGCTTCGAGTGTTCGAGTGCTACGCGATTATGTATTCGTATAAAACTCGTCGAGCGCGCGAATACGTTTAAGCTCTTTCACTCGCTCGTAAACGTGACTCTGCACGCGCTAGGAATGATAATACATTATAATATACATCGTGCAATACGTCCTGTACGTAGAAATGTTGTTTTAACTTGATACAATTGTGAAGAGCTTTCAGTTTTTGCAGCTTTTAATGTATATCGCGAGCGATTACGTATATACCGTGCTCTGCTCTTTTTTAATATCGCGTTACTACTGGGTCAGTTCCTTGAAACTGCGGTTTTTATCACGCACCGACTTTTATGCAGTGAGTGATTTTTTCTCTCAAAAAGTAGTAGTTATACGAGACCTCTCTGGACGACGATTCTTTTTTTTTTGAAAATAATATTCGCTCTGTGATCGCGAATGGAAGAAGCGGCCGTGTATCCCGAGTGCACACGCAAAATAGTACAAAACTTTAAATATAAATCCTTTCTTTGGCCTTTTCTTTCCAGCTGGAACGCGAGAGCGAGAGAAAAAAACATTAATCATTTGATTTTTCTGCAACTTTTATCGCGGCTGCGCATCGATTTTTAGAGCGAGATAACTCGTATGCACCCGCGCGCGCGCATGAAAATGCTGATTATTATTATTTTTATACGACCTTTTTGTACATAGGTAAATAATACCTTAACCGCGAAAAGTACTTTCTCCGTGCGGCGCTCCTTGCTTTTATTGTTTTTACATTTATATTATGCATTCTCGGTGTTTGCATCTTGATTACTCTTTCTTTTTTTGTTCACGGCTTCTCGATACGATCTCTGCGGTTTTCAGTTCTCTACGAAGCAAACGCGTATATGAAATTATTATTGAATGTCTGCATTACGAGGTCTTTTGAAAGGCTATGATATACGGGTGGGGCTCTCTGTCTTGCGTTTGAAATAAATTATAATTATACAGAGGTACGAGAATCAGCAGTAGTGTCAGATTCCATCGGTATAGGTCAACGTCATTATCAAAAATTTTCCCATAAAGAATCGTGAGAATGGTAGATTGAAATAGTTTACGAAAAAAATGTTCCCATTCGAAATTTCCAGGTGTAAATTTTCGAGATCGCGGGTCATTCTTTCGGTAAAATGCGTGGTATAACTCAGTCCTAAGAAAGAGAAAAATGTCATCGAGATCGTCCTTACGTGATCGGAATTATGCAAGAACGAAACCGTCTTTTCTCGTCGTAAAGGCAAAAAGAGGGAAAAAAGGAGGGGGGAAACCTTACGGACACAAGTTTATCACTATACATGAAAATGTAAAAATGAATTACGTTGACGAAGGAAAAGCGGCAGCAGCAGCGAGCCAGAGGCAGCGGCGGTGGCACACGACTCGACTCGTGATAATTGCAGTCGAGCACGTAACGAAACTTTGTTTGCTCGTCATAATCAAATTTCATTTTCGTTCGTTTTGTTCCGTTCGTTCGCGCTCGCTGCAGCAGCAGCTATTGTTCGAAATGTCAAGTGTGAAAAATTATATTCTGCTCGAGCGGGTATAACAATTATAATCGGGGCAAAGAGAGAGAGAGAGAGAGAGAGAGAGAGAGAGACGTCACGTGGTATGTGCGTACATCTCTCTCTTCTTCTTTTTTTTTTTTTTTGTAATTATAATTATATCAAAACCTACGAGGCTAATTAGGCGGAGGACATAATTTTGCGCCGCGGTACACGCGAAAGTGGTCAAAGTTGTAAGCGGGTGGGTGCAGGTCGTACGCATATATAATAATAATAATGATATACACGACAAAGCGTATAAAAAAAAAGAAGCAGGGCAAATTTTCAAAGCGGCCACCAGAGAGAGAGAAAACCTCATTCTTCTGTTCAGTAATATAGTCGACGATTCTTATTAAAAAAAAAGAAGAAGCGAGCAAGGAAGGAAGGAGCGAGAGAAAAGAGAACGAAGCAGTTTTTCTTTTTCCACTTCTCTCTCTCGTCCTAGAGAGCCGCGTGCAGTTCTAGTTGCTCGCTCGCACGAGTAAAAAGAGATACACGTTTTCGCATTAACATTTCTCTCTCTCTCTACTGCCTTCCCTGCTACTACTGCTGCTGTACAATCTTAGACGACGACTACTACGAGGAACGCGCGAGGCCGCGCTCGAAATTTTTTGTACACTGGCTACTACTACTAACGGCTGCAATGTTAACCGCTGATTTAAAGCCCTTCTCTCTCTCTCTCGCTCTCTTTTTATACTTTAAACTTCACTTGCGAAACTTGTGGTCGTACAAGCGCTCGCTCGCAGCAGCAGCAGCAGCTAGGGATTTCCAACTTAATTTTATTTGAGTAGAGCGACCTTCGTAGCCGCCACCGCCACCATCCACCACGGGACGAATTGGCTTAATTAAAATACGTGTTTTTTGCCAGCTAGCTACTATACACAGCTAGCGACTCGCTCGCTCGAGTATCCTTTCGACTCTCGCGCACTACTCAATCAAATGGACTATTTTATGCGATCTCGCGCGCGCTGGCCTATATGTACCGTTATAAGCTTTGTACATAAGTAGTGAGAGAGATGCTTGCTAAAACTCAGTCGAGTTTTGAACAGCTGTGACTTTCGCTCGGCGATGTGTACGAGTGTGTATTAATGAAAAATGTAAACAAACCTTTCGCGCGCTCATCTTCTCTCATATACATCTTTATTTGCGAACAACTGAGTCGTCGTTATGATTCATCGACAAATTTTTGACTTCTTAGCTCATAATTTTTTCAAGTTTATCGAGTGTCGGATTGAAAATAAACAATTACGATTATAAACGCGCGGATCACGAAATTGAGTTATAACGTTACGATCGGTTGTGCATCGATACCCGAGATTTTTCAAATCGACCTATATATGGCACGAGTGTTGATGAACATGATGTATCTCTCTATCCAATTACAGATCGGAGAGAAAAAATCGGGGCCGTCCGTCAATTTATATTCCGTGTAAAAAACGGCTAATTAGCTATTATATACAGCGGAGTCGGCTATACGAATTATCGATTAAATGCTGTCGGCGCTTTGTGAGCCACGCGCGCGCATACAGCAGAGTAGAGAGAGAGAGAGAGAGAGAGTATAAGAAATTTCACGATGATAATCGAGGACTCGTCGATACGATGGTTTTATTGTTTCTATACATACACGTCGACGTTTTGGAAGAAGAAATATGTGCTGCCAATATATTATATCAAGGTTCCGCACACGCGCACACTCACGCGGTGGGCACACACTATATATCGGCTTTCTAATTTCTCAGTTCTCAGCAGCTCGTGCAGAGGAGATCGAGTGGATTATTTATTATAACGTATGTGCACGTACGTAGTAGGATCGCTTCAAAGGCAAAGGTGCAGCGCGCGCGCAGACGGAGCGCGGCGGCGGCAGCTTGTTTGCAAATCGCGATATCACTCGTTTTCCGAGTAGAGAGAGCCTAGGAGCGATATCCATTCCCCGTACGTATACACATCCATGCGCAGCACTAGAACGTCGAATTTGCCCAATCAATTCGGTTATCAAACGGTTCTCTCTCTCTCTCTCTCTCTCTCTCTCTCGGTAGTCGTCGTAGTCGTCGTGTTTTGCATCCGACAGTTAATTAAAAGAGCACCTGTGCGCGTTGTGTGTGTGTGTGTGTGTGTGTGTGTGCGAGCACAGCTGTATACGTATAGCGCCCGGCGGTGGCATATTTGACCCAATTCGTCTCGTGTCACTCCATCTGCTTAGAGGAGCTGCAGTGCAGTAGCAGCTAGTAGCAGCTCGATAGAGCGGCAGGTAACAGCTAGACGGATACCTAGTGCAGTGCAGCGCGCCGTAATGTATCAGCAAATTGATACGCGCGCTCGCTCAACTACGTCACTGAAGCAGCAGCAGTAAATATCTTTGCCCCCCGGTAATTTGTATATATACTGTATACACAGCAGCTCGGGACGATTATGCCGCTGTTACTCGGCTTTCACGCTCTTTATCTCGTGCTCTTTTTCTTCGATCTCGCGCGAGCTGTGTACAGTTGATGTGTGTGTGCAAAATGAATGAATTACACGTAGCTGCTTCTGCTGCTGCCGATATCATTAGCCCAGATTTCGGACGCGCGTATACCGAAGAGCTGGAGCTGCCGAATGCGGAGCTATACACAGAAACCTGCTACCTTTACGTATGTTATATACATACAGGCATACTCGTGAGCTGTGCACGATGGAATTTCGCTAAATTCCAACCGATCAATTCTATATACGTGTCCTAATTAGAGTTATACAGCCTGTCTTGCCCTGGCAGATACACATGTGAAGCTGTGAAGCTCCAGCTCTTATGTGTGTGTGTGTATACTCATCAGATTAGGCAAGTCGATTAGTGTAAATCGACGCGTGTACTACATGTTCTCCGACGTCTATGTATGTATGTGTCTATTCGGATCTTCTCGTCCGCAGCTCGTCGTGTTATATACGTACATGTGAATACGAGGTACGGGATATCCTTTTTTGAAGTGAAATTTCCTTGACTCCTCGAAGGCAATGCCGTTCTACCACGACTGCTTATTGACTTTAAGAATTAAGTTACAATTGCAGCAAGATTCATGGCAATCAAAAGCGTCGTTTATGATTGCGAGCTTTTTCATTTCCAACAAATTTTCCGATTAGCATATAACGTCAGACAATAATATAGCATATATTGACAGATTATCGTCTGCTCCTACGCATTTGGCACGCGAGGCATTTCTCTTTCGAGGATCGATCGACGCACGCCGCGTACGCCCGTACACAAGCACGCGTTAAATCATAAATATGATGGATTAATTCGAGGCTATACACAATTCTCAAGTGGATGCTGGCTGTACGTATTATGCCTCTGCTGTATATATAACCGCACGGGACGCGGCAATGCCGGATCGCTGGCAACTGCACGCGGCTCGCTCCTTTATGCGTGTGCCGGCCATACGTGTATCGGCGTTTTGGAAATTATTATACATAATATAAACGATTACAAAATCCGTTTTCACAGAGGCGGCGCAGCGGCTATATTTTCCAAACGATCTCGTGTATACGCCGTATACAAGATGTCATCATTATAATGATAAATTTCTTTTCTTTCACCGACTGACACACACAAAAAAAAAGTCGAGTGAGATCCTAGCTCGAGCGAGCTCCATATTACATATGTGTATGCGCTACACACGACGAGTGATATATTCATATACATTGGATAACGCGCACGGATAATCTTCAAAGGCACAAGCCTCGAATCCGCACGCGTAATCTGAAAAGGCGGCCCCCCTCTTGCGCGTATCATCTCATCACGATCGCATCATCGTCGTCGTCGTATATATATAACTCCTCTCGAGCCAGCTCTGACACACATTCGTATACCTCGAGGCCTCTCTATACATACGATATATATCATCGTTGCAACCTCGAGGCGAGGTGTGTGCATCGCTTTGAAAAAGGCGCGAGTCGTTCATCGCGAGTATTTGGCTCTTGATGGATATATATATATACGCTGCTATCTGCAGTGCAGCTATATACACGCGAAAAGTTTAATAATAATAACGAAAAGAAAACGGTAATGCGAGAAGACAGGCGCAGCAGCAGCGTCAGAAGCTCGCTGGCGTATTAAGCGCGTCGATCACGTGCTCGGGAGCGACTATTATATCGATGTGCAGCAGCAGCAGGTACATCTGGGCAGAGCAGGTATCATCGCTGCAGCGCGTCGATCGAGAAGGCCGATCTCTCTTGAGAGAGAGAGAGAGAAGAAAACTTTTGTCTCCCATCGCTGTGTGTGTATACACGCGCGTGTGTCTGTGTATATAGGCTAAATTCGCTCAATTCCCACCTGTACGCGAGCTCTCATCTGCGCTTCCGTATTATATATATAAGACGGTGTATACGTGATCTCCGCTAGCTGATGCTGCTGCTGCTGCTGCTGCTGCAGTGCAAGCGAGCGAAAAACTTATCGCAATATCTCGAGATATCGATAAGGTCAAATATAGGCGCTGCAGCAGCCCAGTCTATATGTCGGCTAGGCTAGGCCAGTGTAGCTCTATATGTATGTACGTTATACTGCTGCTGCAGCCCCTGAGAAAATTGCCTGCGCGCTCGACTCGAGAGAGCTCGACTATCATTTCTGGGCTACACACACACATACAAACACTTTTTACAAGTGCATGTAGGAACCGGTGGCAGTTCTATCTCTCTATGTAGCCATGTGCAAACGACTACGATCGCGTACTACTACTATATATACCAAATGTAAGGGTATGTACCAGGCGATATATATAACGCGCACACGTTTGCCCGTAAAGTAACGGCGTTTCCTCTCTCTCTCTCTCTCTCACTGGGCAGCGAATTTTTACCCTTCCTTCCTACCTTCCTTTTTTTTTTTGCTTCATACTCCTCCGGCCCCGCGCGTCCACGATCATCGACGCCGCGCGCGCTTACACAGCATCTAAAAACACGCCTTTTACATGCGCGCACGCGAGTAGATATACGTAGTGATACGTGTGCGCATAAAAGTACTAGCCAGTGTGCAGTGCTGTGTGTGCGGAGATCATCGCCCGTAGTACGCTGCAGTTGGGAGATCACGTTCGATCGGTATTTTTGTGCGCGCGCAAAGTATCCCGAGTATCTGCGCACTACGCAGATATATATACACGCGCCAGCGTGTGCAATGTCGATGATGTCTCGAGCTCGCGATCGAACTTTTCCTCGCTCGCTTGGTATTATATTTTCGCCTATGTGTCTAACATCCAACACGCGGGTAATCGTCTTTCACGGAATTATAAAACGCACGCTCGTTTTCCCTCGCTCTTTGCAACGCGTTCGTGTATCGTCGCACCTATTTATGGCTCGTTTTGCAAAACGCGCATTTTCAAAGCCTCGCCTATGTACGAGCCAGCAGCGTACACGATATCCCCGAGAGCTCACCTATCTACCTACCTTACTAGCTCTCTCTCTCTCATTAAATAAATTGGAATTTTTTTTTTTTCATTAAATTGAAAAGCCAGGCTAGGCGCGAAGGCTGCGTATATAGATAGCAGCGGTAAAGAAAATAAAATGGAAAAAAGTAAAAAATTAACGTGCGTTCCTCCCTCTGCGTAGAAGTGTACGAGCGCGACTTTGATCTCGGTAATTACGCAGCTTATTAAATTTCGATTAAAAAAAAAAGGTCTCCCGGATATATATACGCGCTAAAACGTACCGCGTTTATTACACGGGCTTCGTTTCAAAGACATTCCGCTGTATAAGCTCATGTATAGTACAGGTATATACGATTTGCACGTTGTACGGGGCACAGATTTTTCTGTCTTTGCTCTCGAGAGATCCGTGCGCTATATATCCGCGCCCCAAATCTCGACGCGAGGTAAATGATTTTCTTTTTTTTTTCTTTCATCTGGGCAACGCAGAACGAATTACTACTGCGTGCGCCCCTCGAAATTATTCAACTCGACGCTCCGAATCTCGACGTCGAATCCGAGCTCAGCGGATCGAAGCGATTCGCTACGAAAAAGGATCATAATTAGATCGTAGACTGCGTGTGCGTGTATAATACACACGTGTAAGAAATAAAAGGGTCACGCTCGATCACGAGAGAGAGAAAGAGAGAAAAAAAGAGCGACGAGCAATTAACGCGACTACGAGCGATCGTTATCGCGTCTCTCCCTCTGTATACAGCTCTGCGTTGATTCTCAACCCAACGATCGCCGTTGCCTCGGCTCGCGTTTGTTCGAGCTTGAATAGCATAATATGTATAAGGAAGTGTCTAAGCGCATCAGCTCGACGTAATTTGTTACCGATGCGTCTGCGGCTCTATCCGCAACTGCATATAGAGAGAGAGAGAGTAAGATCGCGGGGTCGAGGTGTGCGCACACACGCTGTACCGTAGCGTATACATACAAGCCATGGTGTGCGTTGTGCAATTAGCTGCACTTCACCATACAGCCGCACCCTCCTCTCGCACTCTCATCTTCTCACGTGCTATACGCGTACGTATATACGCACACGTCGTGCGCTGCTTTTTTTTCTCCCGGCGCTACGCATACATATAATGCATCGGGCCGCGGCGGGGGGAAAGATACGCGAGTGCACTTTTTGCGCTCGCACAATACTGCACACACGCATGCCTCGTGCGCGCACACGCGTATAGCGCGTATAATGTTATTATTATATATATTGCGCATTGCGCGCGTATCTATCTCCCCTCGATGAATAAACATGCGGCAGTACATGTCATAATACGCGCTGAAAGTCGGCGCGCGGCTCGGAGTAATTGATACCGGCACCGAGATATAACGTAGAAAACGAGCCTTCGTATACGCACTCCTTTTCCCAGCTGACAATCTCTTGTATCATATCGAGAGCGCAGTGATCGTCGT
Source organism: Trichogramma evanescens (assembly GCA_902732785.1). NCBI lineage: Eukaryota > Metazoa > Arthropoda > Insecta > Hymenoptera > Trichogrammatidae > Trichogramma > Trichogramma evanescens. The sequence continues at coordinate 957 of CACVKI010141777.1, read as the reverse complement.
CATCGTGATCATCAACAAAAGCAGCAATAATAATTGCGCTCGAACGAAAATGGTAGAAAAAAAAATCCTGCCTCGAGGCTTCTCTCTCTCTTTACGTGCACATATATAATAATAAAAAATATAATACATGCATAATTAATGAATCGAGCGCGCGCCTTAAGCTCGACTCATTGGCTTGTTTGTTGCAGCCGCGCGGTATACAGCGGTATACACATACACACAGGTATTATCATCGCTTAAGCAAATGCCCCGGGAAACTTTGCACTTGCTGCTGCTATAACGCTGCTCGGTTCTCTCGCGTCCGACCTATTTTCGCGGTCGCATAAATTATAAAAGCTCTATGACGGCTTCGGATTCTGTGCGTGGGTGTGTGCGTGTGCATCGGGTGTGTGTGTTTTGGCTAGACGACGAAAATCCGGTCCGAACGACGACGACGACGACAACTACGCGCAGTTCTCTCACTCGTCTTTTGTTCGCGTTGCCGTACACCGTCGTCGCTGCGCTGCTGCGTTATATGTATAAACTAGAAATGGAGCAGCGCGTGCTCCGCACGCGCGTTTGAATTAAATGGTGTTGAACTTTCATATTATTTTTTGACAGTGCAGACAAATTTTATGATTCAATTAAATATATGGTTAATCTCTTTATAAATAAAAGAAATATTTTTACTATTTTCTAACTTAACCCTATATTTAAATTCTATACAATATTACTTTATGTGTATATGGCCGATTCTCTGTCAACTCAACCGGTAAACATTTTTTTTCTATATCTAATATGATGAATACATTGTTTAGGATGTCAGGAATGTACAAAAAAATTTATAGAGCGATTGGGGCCTTTTATCATCCTTTTTCAGAACTCCAAAGTTGGCCTTTTTCGCATTTTTCCGTAATTTATCAAAGATCGCAAATATTTCATTAAGCTCTAGCTCAGTGTAGAATGACTCAAAAGTAA